>JAEANM010000133.1:0-44949 GCA_017656035.1 Myanophis thanlyinensis | reverse complement strand
ATTCTATTCTATTCTATTCTATTCTATTCTATAACAATGACCCAACAAGGCATGGATTATCTTAGTCTCATAGGTATCACATAGCTGCAACAACAACAACAACATGCCTGTCAAATTTCCTGACAAGGTATCATTCTTATGAATAAGGACTAATCAGTGATCCTTAAGAAAGGTTTTTTTTAACTATATTGCTCATGTTTAGCAAAAAAATTAGGAAATAAATTGGATGTAATTTTTTTCTTAAATTATTTGCTAGAATATATATAGTGTTATAGAATAACATTGTTTGAGATTTAGACAACTGTATTAAACATTACATGCAAAACTGGTTTAAATTAAGATTATATTAAATAATGTTAATGAATTCCTATCTATTTGTCAGATATATCAATGTCTTAATAATTGAAATGCATACTTACCCTCTGTTACTGACAAGTGCCTTTTTCAAATGAATGTAATTTACAGGAAAGATTCCCTGCAAGAAAAATGGATCATATTTATTTTAACAAGAAGCATTAAATGAATGCTTCAATTGATGGGCAGCAGAATTCAGTATTTATCAGCCCATCTGGTAAAAGTAGAAAACTCCCTTTTCTTCTTCTTTTAAATCTATTGGGTCTAACTTTTGAGGTCTCATTACTTCTTTCTGTTTCTTGTATTTTGCATTTCCCCAAAATGAAATGTGATACATTTGTAAGGTTTTCATAAATGCAGTTTAACAACCCTACTTAAGTAAATAGTTTGGTAAGTACTGATAAATTAGAGTATCTGATTGATTAAAATTGTTATTCTCAGTTACATGCAAGTCTTATCAGTTTTCTGAATCTGGAACTGTACAATTACAGGAAATCCTTGATTAACAACCACAATTGGGACCAGAATTTCAGTCACTAAGCGATACAGTCGTAAATGAATCATGATGTAACAAGATCTAATTTTACAACCATTTTTACCCTGATGATTACGTGAATCAAATGGCTGTTAAGTGAATCTAGTTTGTCAGAAACTGGGGCCTCAGAAAGTCACAAATTGTACTAACTTGATCAGAAGACACTGCAATCGTTGTAAATGCAAAACAACTGCCAAGCACCCTAATTGTGATCATGTGATCACAGAGTTAGTGCAATTGTCGTAATTCTGAGGTTGGGTTTAAGTCAATTTTTCTGAGGCCATTGTAATTTTAGAACTGTTGTTAAACAGTCATGTCAAGGATTACCTGTATAGTATACATATTTCTCATATTTTGGCTCACAAAATAATTACTAAAGAACTTTGGGTAAAACCAGGATCTGCTTGTGCTTTGTCAAGCTAGTAAAAACATACCAAAACTGACAGATAATGTATTTACCATTAGTGATGAATGTTGCATATACCACACATAAAGACTAAGGCTTGTAGTCGATTTTATTGACTATTTCAATTTTCATGATTGACTGTCCTTTTATAAGGTATTATTATTATTATAACTCCACAGAGAGCTTACAAGAACACTAAATATTCTGCTGGATTTATTGATAATACAAAAGACTGTTTCATTAGTTCAAGTCAACATTTACTAGTGGCTTTGTAAGATTATTTGAAAGAATGCATTAAACTGTTTTTGTTAAAAGCAGCATCTAAACATACCTTTATGCTGGGTCTCTTTATTGAAATTCCTCTGTACCAACCTAAAATAAAGTCAATTATATTAAAATATATTATTAAAACATGTTAACTTTTATAAATTGTGTCTAAGGAGATTCTCAGTCATCCAGGTTATGGTTGTCCCAAAGGTATTTTTTTTAAGAGGCAACTGGACTTTCTGGTTTACTTTGAATGGATGAGAAACAAAACATCTTCAAAGAAAAACCAGGAAGTTCAGTTGCCTCTTGAAAAAAAGCATTTGGGACATTTACAAATTGTGTTGTTTTCATTAATTGTGAGAGGCCATATGATATTCAGGTAATATGTCTAATCAGAGCTCTGAGTTCTAGTTTTTATGTTGATAAGTGATCATCTAATGATTCAGCTTTCAGAATAGTCAAATGGAAATTTTAAAAATCAATTTACTACATCATGCTGTTGTCTGAATTTCTCTTTTTAATGAAATGGGAATGTTAATAAGAACATCTCCCACCTATATTTTATAGAATTCTAGAGTTGGGGCACTTTCTATTCACTGAAGGATCTCTTAATGCACCTTTAACAAATGATATCCAGCCTCAATTTGAAAATTTGAAATGTACTCTCAGAAAGTTTGTTCTGACATTTAGCCCAAGCATAGTTCCTTACAATTTAAACTCAGTATTTTTGTTCTAACCTCTTCATTCTGTTTCCTGTATGACAATCCTGTACAGTAATTTGAAGACTGTTATTATATTCTACATAGCTATCTCTTTGCAAACTTAACACAAGATTTTCTTATAGTTTCCAGAACTCTCATCTTTTTGTTAGCCCTGCCTTGAATTGCTCCACAACATTCAAACTGGAGTTTGATCAGAAGAGAGTAGATTAAAACAATTTCTTTCCATGATCTATTGTTATTACACTACAAGACTCTCTTTTGTTTTTCTTATCCAAATTCAGATAAGAGATTTCCCCTATTAAATTCAGTCTCCTGCTTCATTTCATTTTTTTAAGCTAAACAATCCAACTATATTGTCTTCTTTTAATTTTCCAACTTTCGCATTTCAGTCCCTAATCATAAGCATTCTAAACTTGCACTTTCTGTCAATTTCTAATTAAACTTGGTTATAAATAATAGTGATAAAATCAACAACTGTCTCTTTTGCATCAGTACAGTACAAACAGTCATTCAAGTTTGTGCTCCAACTACTGATGCAAAATTCAATTCAATCCTTGTGCATTGACAATAAAGGATTGAATTGAATTTTGTATCAGTAGTTGGAGCACAAACTTGAATTACTGTCATATTAAAGAACTGTCCATGTCTAAGTCTAAATCAGTATTACTCATTCATTGACTGCATTATAGCCAAGCATTATTCTTGCTATGACATTCGTAACTGTAAAAGCAACACCATTCCATCCCATTTTTTGTCCTGAATAATAAACAATATGATTTTCTGAATGAATATGTCAAATCCCCATCCATTTCAATTCACTGATACCTAAAATGTTAATGCCATTTCATTTCATCTTTCAGTGTTTCAGAATATCATGCTTCTTACATTCCATGTTCCCATTGTAATTCTCTTTTCAGCTTTGGTTTTCTTTTCTTATATGACAATATCAGCAACTAGACATCCTAAAGATTTTGATTTAGTCACAGCATAAACACCATTAATACCAAATCCTAACCTAGTTTGAAATTCAGATTCTGAATTCACAGCTACAATTTTCTCTCAAGCACATTTCAAACTGATCTATGTAGTTGCTAAGAGTCAACACCAATCTGATGGTACATAATCACTTCATAGGATAAAAGCACACGTGCTCAATTACTACGTGGAATATTAAAACTACTTACCTACCTGCAAAAAAAAATAGCAGACTTTGAAATACTTGAGATAAAAAGCCATCTGTTCTTGGTTTGTCATATACAATATAGACATTTAAACCTTTACTTATAATCTAACATATAGTTATAACCCTTTCATTATACAGGTAATCCTCGAAGTATGACAAACCATTTAATGAACAGTCAAAATTATAACAGACCTTCAAAAGCTACATATAATCCCATTTCAAAGTTACAACAGCTGCAACAGGCCTGCGATTGTTCACTGTTACGGCCTACCACAGGATTGCTGCAGCAGCCTCCTGCCTCTCATCCCATCCAACTCTGCCAGAACTCTGCAGCGCTTGGGTCTCTTCCTCACACACTCATCACATCCTGCTTACCTTCTGGAACTCTCCAGACCTCATGTGGAAAGCAAGCAGACCGCATGTTTCCAGCAAAGCGACCTCCATTTTGTCCACCCATTTGACGGCTGCCAGAGAAATTACTTCATTTTGCTTCCTTACAGTAGAAAATCTGCACAGTGATGCAGAAGCTTCTGAACACTGCAGAAAGCTGCTGCAGCGTTGTGCAGGCCTCTGTAAGGCAGCAA
Organism: Myanophis thanlyinensis; assembly: GCA_017656035.1. Lineage (NCBI taxonomy): Eukaryota > Metazoa > Chordata > Lepidosauria > Squamata > Homalopsidae > Myanophis > Myanophis thanlyinensis. The sequence continues at coordinate 40,898 of JAEANM010000133.1, read as the reverse complement.
AACAAAGCAGTTTGTCCCAGGGCTGTGCAGTAGCAACCTAAATGCTGCCACCATTTTGTCCCGACCATTTGTGGATGGGAACAAAATGGTAGCCGTTAGACAAATTGCTTTGTTTTGCTGCCTTACAGAGGTCTGCATTGTGCTATAGAAGATGCTGCAGGCCTTGTTAAGGTAGCAAAATGAAGCAATTTATCCTTGGGCCACATGGCAGTGACCCAAATGCAACCACCATTTTGTGACAGGATAAAATGGTGGCCGCACAAAAATGAAAGTCATTCCAGTGTTCTGGAAGACCTTTAAAAGGTAAATGAGAAGGGCATTTGGCCTGGTGGGTGGGAATTAGGCCTGAGGCCAGGGAGGAGCTGGTGAGTGAGAAAAGGCTTGTTGAGACCTATGATGTGGGAAGCGGAGCATGTGACATCTCAGGGGAACCTTGGAAGGGTCAGGGCAGATGGATCTGTGCTGTAGTAGACCACCAATAGCCTCCCCCACCCAGGAAGCACTCATTCCACTTATATTTCATTGGGGAGAGCAGGGATGGAGGGTTCATTAGGTGATATGTTTCATCTAATGACTGCTGAGTCATGTGACCATAATGGGCAAGCTCAATAATGGTCATATCTTGAGAACTACCTGTAGTATTATATGTTGATAATTTTATTTATTATGTTATTGTGGTTACAATATTTTCAAGAAAGTTTAAAAATTAGTCATTGGTATTAAATAATATGGGCTATGCATTAGAATGGAACGCATTAAGAAATCTATTCCTGGTTATCGTGATAAAATCATCACAAGCCACCTGTATCCTCCCCCAAAATGAAGTTCCAATATTTCTAGACAGATGGTTAATAAATATGCTGACCCCTTTCTGACAGGATTACTAATAATGCTTCAATCTTTCTTATAGAAATTGGGTCAGATTAGATTTACTAAGCATTTGAATAATCATGGTTTTCAAATTATTTATTGAAACATAGGTTTGCAAAATTTAAAATGTACTCCTTTTGGGGAATGTATAGACAACTTCAACATGGTTGGCTTCCCAATGCCTAATGAAAAACAATGGACCTCAGTGATTACAGAAATTCATTTCTCCTATCTTATTCATCTCCTCTTTACAAGACAAAAGGTGGCAAGTGAATGGAAACAAGGGAAGGGGATATAAAATTTATATTCCAGTGTATTTAGTGTAGCATTGGCTACAGAAGTACACCCACAAGATAGCATTATAATCACAGATTATTATTATTATTATTATCTGAATAAAGAGAAAAGGCAAAGGAAGTAGATGGGGAAATTAATAAACCCCAGAAAAAATATTTTCAGTATCTCATACCTTCACATTTTTCCAAGATCTGAACAGTTTCTCCTAGTTCTAGAATTAAGCCTTGCTGCACATGTCCTTGGAAGCTGCATATAACTAGGGGCACACAATATGTTAAAAGATTAGATATTGAACAGTACATTAATATTTAATTTCATAAAACAAAAACAACATTCATATTAAAATATTTTTATAACAGTTTATTCAAAAAATAGTTCACATTAATTAAAATGCTTTTTAATAAGATATTACACACACACACATCTCTTAATTTATCTTTAGAAAACTTCATATGATAACATAAAATCAGTAATGTTATTAGTTTAAAATAATCAAAATTCAAACAATAGTAGCTTAATTTAACATTATAAACCATAGGTACCCACACTTTTTTGGATTGTGAGCTACTTATAAAATGACTAAGTCAAAACAAAATACAAAACTTAGGCCAGCAAGGCTTTCCTGAAGGCCTCTGTAGCCGATAACGGAGCTCTGGATCAATCTGGATCTCTGTTATCAGCTACAGAGGTCTTCAGGAAAGGCTTGCTGGCTGCAGAAGAAATGGGCCAAGGTGTGTGAGGCCTGGCTCCAACTATCCGAAGGTAAGTAGTAGGGCAGCTCCACCCCCACCCCCATAAGCAGTTGCCATGCGATCTACCCATACTACCATTGCGATCGGCCAGTAGATTGTAATCAACATATTGGGCATACAGCGACAAAGGAGGAAGGCTGTTTCGCACGTAGTTTTCTTTTAGTCCCACAAACAACGGCAAGAAACGCAATGGAGCTGGGCTGAGGCATCAGTACGCGTGCCCAGAGAGGGGGTTCTACGTGACACCTCTGGCACGCATGCCATAGGTTCGCCATCACGGCTCTATACCATATAATAGTTATGTTGTAAGAAAAATATGTAAATATGTAACTACGTAAACCAAACATCATCTCCACAACAATTAAAATTATTCATTACAACAGACACTTATATCTAGATCTTAAAACCCAATATCCTATCAACTTCAAATCTCCTTTCTGAACAAATCCATTTCCATAACCTTTCTAAAATTTAGGAGCATAGCTGCTGTTCAGATGTCTAATAACTATTCCTAAGGGTGGGTGCTGCCCCTAAGAAATAGATTTCTGATTTTCTGCCAAGTCACCTGAATATTCCAATACCTAGTTTCTACTTCATTTTACATGGAAGAAGATGATCTAAACAGCTCCAATCCAGGTAATAACATTATCATATGCATATCTACCTGAAAATAATCTTTAAAATTCAGATGCTTCTCAATTTACAAACATTTGTTTAGCAACCACTGGTGTTTACAACAGCACTGAAAAAAGTGACTAATGACTGTTTTGCACACTCACAACCAATGCAGCATCCCCATGGTGGTGTGATCAAAATTCAAACACTTGGCAACTGATCCATATTTATGACGGTTGCAGTGTTCCAGTCATATGATCGCCTTTTGACCTTTTGACAATTAAAGTTTACACTAGCTCCAGCAATAAGGACAGAGTTGGGCATACCCCTACACAAAGCCATTTAGTAATTAAGATTTTGAATTACTGGCTGAACATCCTACTCATAGACCCAAACAGACTACTCAACTGTGCTTCAAAGAGCAAGTACACAAGCAACCTTGTGGTTAGGCCACCTAACTTTCAAATGTCATGTCTCAATATGGATTTTCCAACCACTGCAGTCCAATTAGATCTAAAGGCCAAGAAAGCTTTCAAATATTTATTGATGCAACTGCTCAAGGTGATACTGCAGTACTTAAATGTGTCAAGTCTATGTAGTGGCTGGCTCAAAAAACCAGACTTCCAGTTAGAAAAATATTTAACAACTTACATACATCAAAATTTCAGAAGAGCTTTTTCTAGATCTTGATTCAAAAGGGCATTGATCCTACCTGATATGCTCCTTCTCGTTGTGCTGAGCAGAGAATCCAATAATGGGTTAACTCTGCTTTCGTTACTTAGAGACTAAGTCAATCAAATCTGTGGACACGCCTCTCTCCTGGCTTGCTTCCCAGTTTTCAGCGAAGGTATGCTGATTAAATGTGAGAGCTCCTGTTGAAAAATCCATCCCTTCGGGCCAGACAGTCACCATGGAGGGTTTGGATTATCTTTTCAGCACAAAGAGAAGGAGTATATCAGGTAGGACCAACGCCCCTTCTCCATTGTGCTAAGCAGAGAATCCAAGAATGGGACATACCAAAGCTGGCAATCCTAAGGGTGGTACAATGTCTGGTCCTGAGTCCCAATATCAGAATGCACTTTCTGGAGCACCTGCCTCCAAAGACCACATCGGCTGAGGCAAAGGCATCCAGCTTGTAGTGTCTAATAAAGGGATATGGGGACGACCAAGTTGCTGCTTTACAAATGTCTTCTATCAAGGCCTGAGTTGACCAATCATTTGTTGTAGCCGCACTCCTAGTAGAATGTGCAGTGAGATATCTGGGGACCTGTATGGCCTGAGATTCGTAAGCCTTAATTATACAAGCTTTAATCCACCTTCCAATAGTTGAGGGCATTACCCTAGTGCCCAAGGTAGCTGGTTGGAAGGCTACAAATAGGGACTCTTTTCCTAATTGAGCCGTCCTCTTAACATAGATTTTAAGAGCTCTCCATACGTGGAAAGTGTGCCCTTTTGTTCTAAATCGTGGCCTGGCTATAGACAGAAGTCCGGCAAAGTCAATTCCTGTGCCCGGTGAAACCAGTAATTCACCTTAGGTATAAATGATGGGTCCAGTCTGAGGACTACTCCGTTGGGATGGAATATACAGAGGTCCTCTCTGACTGATAAGGCTGCCAACTCTGAAATACACTTGGTGGATGTTATATTGACAAAAATGCCACTTTAAATGACAAGAACTGGAGACTGGTGGTACACAACAGTTCAAAAGATGCAGCAGTGAGGGCCTGAAGCATCTTTCAAGTCCCATGTGGGATACCAGTGAACCACCAGGGGTTTAAGATTACCCTTGCCTCTAAAGAAGCTACGGATGACTGTATTCTGAGTGACTGATTCCATCTAACCACATGTCAATACCGTAGATAGGGCTGCTACCAGTCTCATTATGGTATTAGGTATTATTATGGTATGGTATATGGTATTAGGAGATAAGCCCTTATCCAGCCTGTCCTGTAGATAGTCCAGGATATGGGCTATTGATGCTGAAGTGGATTCAAGATGTCTCTTGGCGCACCAGGTGCAAAAGGATTGCCAAATGGAATCATATACTCTATTAGTGGATGATTGTCAAGAGGCCTGAATTGTTTGAATTCCTGTAGCTGACAAATTGTCCTGGCTCAGGATCCGCCACTCAAGTACCATGCAGTCAACTGAAGCCAATGTGGGTCAGAATGAACCAGAACCCCCTGGTGGAGAGATAACTCACCCAGAGGAATTCACCATGGCTTGAAGACCAAGAGGTTGAGCAAGTCCATGAACCATGGGTGTCTGAGACAATGGGAAGCTACAAGCAGAATGTGGGGGATGTTGTTAATGCTGGTACCACCTCACCCACCACTGGCAACTGTAGGGCCTCCAAAAGGCCTGATGCTACGTTTTGTAATTGTCTATCTGTTGTACTGAGGGCAGAATATAACCTATATTTTGTCCATTGTTTTTTGAGGACTTCTAAAAACAGTTGTGGGGAGGGAATCTCCTTGTTTTCCATGACTGGGGCCGAAAATAAAAAGTCACTTGGATCCTTAGTTCCTATGTCTGTCTCTGAGCCTGCCAGTGTTCCACCTAAATGGGCCATGGTTTTGGCTTTCTGGAGTAGGAACTTAAATAGGCCGTGGGGGAACAGTTCTACAAAGGCTGGGGGAATCTGGTGTCAAGCCCTCATCATCAGAGAGGGAGGACTCCCTCTGCTAATCGTCCCCTAGGAGGGAATCCCCGCTACTCATAGAAGAAGCTGAGAAATGGGAACCCTGCCTATATTGACTCAAATAGTGCTTGAGTCATTCCATACTGATCTAAGTATGGTGGTATGACAGGTGGCACATTTTCAGGGTGCTTTCTCTGCTGTAACTCAGCGAACCCTTGTGCAATGGCCTCAGCAATCATGACCTGTAAGTTAGAGAATACCTGCTGTTGACCTTCCCCCTGGCGAAGACCCTCAGCTGTGGGGGTGAGGGTAGCCTATGGTACAGAAGAGGGAACATGGAATAATTCCCTTTGCCCTTGTGCTGTTGCTGGGGGGGAAAATTGTCAGCTATTGTCTGGGCAGAATAGAACTTGAGGTTGCTCTCTGCTGCCCTCTGGTGACAGAGTTTGCTGTCTCCTGGCCTGTACAGCTTCAAATTCTCTCTGTTGGAATTGGCGGAAAGGGAACAGAGATTGTTTGCTTCTTTCTTTCCTCCTTGGAAAATTCCTTTTCTAAAGCTTTCGGGCAACATTGTGCCATTTTATCCTCTGTTTTGGATGAAGTCTTAGAATGGATGGCTTGAGCTCTGATTGTCAGGGTTCCACACAACATCAGCAATGCAATCAGAATTCCACAAAAATGGAAGTCCATAGAATAAGATTTTATTGAAAACATTGTACTGGTACGGTCTGGAGAAATCCTGAACCTAAAATTCCCAGGCTTTCTCCACCCAAATAAAACTGAAAGTTCCACCCCACTAATTATCACATGTTAAATTCTCACCAACCCCTTTAAAGAAAGTTCCAACGTTCTTTCCAGGACTTCCCCTTGCAGGTGTTCACAACCCAGAGAAACTTTCCCATGAGAACAATGTTAAAAGAATGCAGACTAGATAATAGCCCCAAGTTGGTTCTATCAACCTCCACTCCTCCAACCTGTTGGCCTTACAGAAATAAAATGTGTCAAAGCAAAAAGGTCCAGTATAATATGCAAAGCAATGGCTATTACTTTTCAGCAGAAAAGCCCCCAATCCAAAGTCTCCTTTAGTCTTGACACTGATCTTATCTGAGGCAATCTTGACAGAAGACTTGGGAAGCCCTATATACTTTCTGCATTCCTAGTCTGTTGCAGGGGGTCCCTGGCTTTGTTGCCTGTCCCCAATGCTATCACGATTTTGGTCTGTAGAGATCTCCATGATCTTACAAATGCAATATCCCTGTAGGGAGTCTGACTGTTGTTGTAGCCTGTTTAAAGTGTTTTCAATGGAATATGCACAAGAATCCCTGTCAGTGACTTAAGTTCAAGGCTATCCTTGGACTTGTATTGTTATTGGGCCGAGAGTGTGACACAAGATCACCTGGTCAGTGGCTCTGGTCACCTGTGGCTGCCAATGAAGACAAGGACACTAAGTTTGCATACTTACTTTTCTAATCACTTTCAGAAGTTGCTTGTTAATTGTTTTTCAGTTGTTAAATACCTTTGGATCAATGTGTTTGACAGCACTAAGTGAATTTCCCTAAATCCTTAGCAAAAGAAAGTTTAAACTAATAGTTTAAGAACATAAATACACAGACACACGAATAGAAAAAAGGTGATTAAAACTGTGGAAAGTTACAAATGGATTAAAGGTCCAGATAAATTTGAAATGAGATTTTAGAATTAATTATAAAGGAAGAAGAAATCATAAATTCAACTTACAGTTACAGAATGAAGCAAAATATTCTAATATTGAACATATTGAAGAATATTTTTGAAATGGGCTTAGAAATTAACAGTATCAACAGACACATCTGCCATCTATGATAAGACTGTATCTAAAAGAAATTATAAAAGAGGAACACATTTACTTGACAAGATCTAGGCTGAGTTGTAGTGGATTTACAAATGACTGGCTAAGAATGTCAGAATGACAAAGAAAAACATCCTACACTAGACATAAAAAGAAACCAAGTGGTGTTTTAATAATTAGAGGTATACAAATAAAAAAACCAAGAGAGTAGCACGGATAGATTTTTTATATTAGATTTACAAAAGAAATGTGTTAACATTTTGATCAATCTTGTGAGAAGGGGCAAAGAAAAATAAAAACAAAAGCTAAGTGTTATGAAATTATTTGAATGGACTAAAGATTAAAATTGTTAAATATAAAGAGAAAGTATATAAAGTTGGTTTATTTGATCAAGGTTAAAATAGATAAGTTGTTATTTCTGATAACCCGAATGGACTTTTCTTGACATCAGGACTGAAATGGCAATTCTATATGGATTTTCTATAAATATGAAATGGCATATGGAAAAAAAATTATTGTATTTTAAGAGGAAGTGATAATTTGCTAAAATTGTTTATACTTCTTGTGATGAAGGTGAAAAATCACTTCTTCGTACATTTATTTTTTTATTATATTCTTTTCTTTATTTTATATTTCTATTTTTTTTTCATTTTTCCCGATTCTTGTTGCGTTGCCTCTTTCTTTTTATTCTTCTTTTTTTTTACTTTGTATTGGATTTGACTGTTAAAATTATAATCTTTAATAAAATTATAATACAAAAAATAATAACTGTATTGGAACACTATTTTGTTGGAGCCTTGTTCTAGATTCATGTTAGGTCCTTCTGGTAAAAGCTATATTATTTCATATTTTTGTTCAATCATTATTTATATCATAGAATGTCATAGGACTGAGCACGTTTAGATAAAGACAAAACTTGGCATAAGGGACATTTTTTTAATAAATTGTTGCTGCTGAAGCCTGAAATACATTTTCAGCAAAACCCTGATGGAAAACATTTACTTACAGGTAATTGGATTGATCATATTAATATTTATCAAAATTTGAAAATAGCCAAAGGATTGGGTACATTTAAGAATTTCATATTTTATATTTGAGCAATTTTTTTAGATATTGATAGTTACCATATGATTTGGGGTATCTGAGGAACCATCTCTTCCCAATGGGGACTAATCCCCCTCATTCATTCCACCAGAAAGGGCTTACTACAGATCCTGTTGGCCAAAGAATTTCAGCAAATGAGGCTTTTCTACTCTGGCCCCTGCCTCTCGAATAGTCAGATATGAGGCCCTCTCCTACATTCAGGGTTATTTTAATTCTTGGTTTTTTAAATTTTATAACTAACTCTAATTTAACTTTTAACTGTAATTTTTAAATATCAGCTCATAAAATTGTTTTAAATTGGTTTTTAAATTTTGTCTATGTATTTTTTATCTGCTGTAAACCGCCCCGAGTCCCTAGGGAAAGGGGGTGGTATATAAATTTAAATAAATAAATAAAAATAATTTTTCCAGAAGAGCCTAAAAATTTGCCTCTGCTATTTGGGCTGGGTTCTCAACAGAGGTCTTGCTACATTGGGGGTAGCTGACCAGGAAGATAAGATTCCCACCCCTAGGTTCACCATCATCTTGGTTCTCAGCTTTTCTATTCAAATTTTATAGTTGTAATTGTTTTTGGTCCTTTTTTACTTTTCATTATAATGTAAGCTACCCACTATATCATTGACATATGCAGCACAGATATTTAATAAATAAATAAAAATAAAGAAAATGTTGGATGTTATAAATGATAATACTTGGATAACTTAACCAAAGATACAACCACACATTTTTGTTTATTTGTTTATTGCTAACCTTTTTAGACAGATTTTACAGGTTGGACATTTTAATTAAAAAATAAATTTGTCAACCAACTGAAATTAAGTTTCAAAGAAAATTTGTTTACAGAAATCATCCATGCTTATATTAGATTTAATTTACACTTGATTAAACAAAAAATCATTGATGTAGAACAAATTAACTTTTAAAAATATTTTAATCAAATTGTTAAGTCAGATATTAAGTTTTACTTTATTTTACTTTTATCTTTCAGAATATGGGAGTTTACTTTTGCTGATTTTCAGTTACATTTTCAGACACATTTATGACTCTGTTGTTTTTTTTCAAATGAAAATTATATTGAGCATGTACCACTAGAAGCCCATCTGGAGAGCTATAATTTGGCATCTTAAAATCTTGGCCAGTTCTTGTTTTGAGTATAGATAAAATACTGTTGTATTTCCAGTCCTGAAGGCAGCCAGATATGTTTAGACAATATTGAAGAAATTAAAATTTGATCGCTGTTTTCATGAAAAACTATTCCTTTGGAATAATCTATATTTTAAATGGCAATCCCCCTCACCCCAAGCATGACCTGAAAATTTGATAGTAAGCTTTAATAAAGTATTATGTGATTTACTAAAGGTTATCTATTTACATTTTAATATCTTGGATTTGAAACAGTTGCATTGAAAAAAGAGATTAAAAAAAGTTTCAGTTTCATCAACAATGAATTGTAATAAAATAAACTCATTTTCAACTAATCAGAACAGGTAATTGGATTTGCCTATTTTGCCAGATCAAAGTTCCCATGCTTTTAACAAATAGTAAATATATTTCTTGTGATCTTACAATGAGATTTAATTTGTTTTTAAAATAGGTTTATGTTTATTAAACACATCAACAGTGTTAAAAAGAATTTTCTTTTGCATATAAAATATATTTGTTGTGCTGGTCAATATGTTTGATCATGCCTTTTGGTGTCTATTGGATAAATATTCTAGTTGTAACAAACGAGGTTCTTAGAATGAAGTTAAAATTTAAATATGTTAATGTTCTTACGCCAGAGAGCCAAAGACCAGCTGGCCAGTGGGGATGCGGGGCATCACAATACCCACAGCTCTGCAGGAAAAGCAACTGACATCCGAAGTTGAAATTGATTGACTTTTTTTTCAGTCCCACAAACTTCTGTTTCCTTGCAAACGACAGTGAGAAACACCATGGAGAAACGCGGTGGAGCTGAGCTGGAGCGACAATGCACATGTCCACAGAGAGGGCTCCGAGTACCATTTCTAGCACATAAGCCATAGGTTCTCTATCACTGACATAGGCCATTCCAATATGAATATTAGAATTTCCATTGCTAAGTTATGTAGTCACAAAGTCATGTAGACTTCACGTGACTATGCCACTTAGCCACAGCACTTCTGGTTGCCATCATTAAGCGAATCCCATGACATTGTGAAACAGTATCAGATCAACAATTTCACATGATCACATCTGCAACCTCCAGCCAGGTCCCCATTGATTTTGCTTGTCGGAAGTTGGACGGGAATGTTACAAGTAATGATCATATGACCATGGGGATATTATGACATTGTAATTGCAAGCTAGTTGCCAAGTTCCCTGTGGGACACTATGATGACCAGAATTTTGAGGATTCATTGTAAGTACCACTCATAAAGTGCTGTCATGACTTTTAATGTTGCTAAACAAGGTTATTAAGAAAGAAGACATGTATTATTAATTTCATTTTAATATATTGTATTTCATTTTAATATATTGTATTTTTTATTATAAATGGATTTGAGATAATTTGGCAGGCTATAAATGTATTAAATATATAATACTGGACAAGTAAATTATTTTGGCATCCAGCATATCTTTACCAATTCTGTACAGATAAATTCCTTTTGAATTTAATATGCTATTTTTTTCATTTTTTTATGTATCTTAAATCAATCTAAAGATCAGGAAAGATGTACCTAAGGCATCAATTGTATAGGCCAAAGAATTCAGGTTACGGAAAAAAAAGAAAAATAATGGGGGACATAATAAAAACATATTCTATATACATTGTATAGAATAGGAAGATATTTTATCGCTCTCTCATAACAGCATTAAACAAATGAGTGGAAGATAATACTATCAACATCAATTGTTAAAGAACAGGAGTTGAAAGTTACTCTTCTCAAAAAATTGTAGCTTATTTTACCTATGACACTGGCTGTTGTATAAAGAAGCTATATTTGGTAACTTTTGTTATGATCGACACAATTCTTATGTTAATAAACAATAGTTCAGTAATCCAAGTTTTTTAGGTTACCATTATAATTCATATCATAAATTGTAAAAAACAAGCAGGAAATATATGTGAAATAGAGCTTCTCAGCAAAAACAGTAAATGTTTCTGGGCTAATCGTTGCATGAACATAAGTAGCTCCTTCACTCTAAGATCAAGTGTAGATTCTGAATTATTTCACAGTAAAGCAACAAGCCTGAAGAAATGTGTTAATCTTGAAAGCTTTAAGTGCAGTAATATCTAAAAATCTCTCATTCTAAACTTGTCAGACTATAAGGATTTGCAAGAAAGACATTCTTTCCATTGCCAATGGCTAATTAATTAGCATATGAGAAAGGACTTTCTTTCAAGCCCAAATTCTGAAATGCACTCTCTTCAGAAGAGGTTCCCATTTTTTTTAGCGTTCAGCTATAATGTGTTAAAGGCACATTGTTTAATATATTTAAATTATTTTCATATTTATTTTAATTACGGTGGTTATTTTAATAGAAATAGGATTTTTATTATAAATTATAATAAGAATTTTTAGAATACGATTATTGTTATATTTTTGTTGCTGTTGTTTATTAACTGTACACAATCCTTTGACAATTTTAGCAGAAAGCTGTAAATAATTAATATGCTTACTAAGTTTAAACATAATGTTTAAAATATGTTAACTATGGATATTTTAATACCGTGGACAAGATTTTAAAAGATATAAAAGTTCTACATTTTAATTCTTACGCAATAACAAAAGTATCATGTGACTTGACCTACTGTGTAACTAAGTGTTCTATTATTGACCCCTATTTTTTAATTAACACCTGAAAGACAGGCTGCTTAGAGAAGCTAGCACTTCCTATTCACTTTTGCTTTTAATACAACAAACTTTTTTTTCTATTTTATTATTCCCTTACAGCTTATACAAAGGGTAAAATCTTGGTCATTTACAGTGCAATGTACATTTTATACACATATAGGTTACATATTTGTTATTCCTTATCAGTTCTTCACAGTAAGCTTTTTTCATGCATGTCATATTCACATATGTCACAGAGGTAGATTCCTGACTTTCTTAAATGCTTTTCATGTGTAGAATTCCGTTCTCTCTCTCCCTTTCTCTTCCCTACACCTTCCATTCCCCTCTCTCTACTTTCTTTCCTTCTCTCCCTTCTTTACTACTTCTTCCCTATTACTATCTTCCTCTCTTCCTTTCTTCTTCCCTTCTCTCCCTCCCATCCTCCTTTTTCTTTCCTTCTGTCTACCCTCTTATTCTTACTTTTACTCTGTTATCCCACTCTTCTCTTCCTCCCTCCCTCCCTCCTTCAGCCATTCCTTCTCTTTCTTCCTTCCTCCTTTCCATCTCCTTATCTCTCTCCAACTCCATCCTCTTCTCTTTCCTCTCTTCTCTTCCTCCCTCCCCCTGTCCCCCTCCTCTCTATCTCCCTTTCCTCTTTCCGTCCCTCTCTCTTCCTCTCTCCCTCCCCTTCTCTTTCTTCCTTGCCCTCTTCCTTTTCCACTAGTCTGTTTATTTGTTTGAAAATAACAAACTTTCTGTTCTAACTTCAATTAAATGATTCATCTCTTTTGTCTTAGTTATGCACTCAATACCTGCTAGACACTTAATCCTCATTAATAGGTAATCTTCCATACCATAGCTGCTGATGCCTAAACTAAGAATCTCTGGGGATGGCAGTGGGAATTGCTTACAAGGTATAAAATTTGTCAGCAAAAGCAATTCTTTTGTGATTAGAATTCTGAAGACTTGGGTTCACCCTAGAAGCTGTAAGCAATTAAAGGGGACAATTTAAATAAACATGACACTACTTGTTTCCCTCCTGGCATCTAATTTCTTCCTGCTTTAGTATCCATTCTGAAAATTCTAAATTAGCCAGCCATACAAGAAATTTCAAAAAATACTGAATATCTTGTATCTGAAATTTTATTTGGACGTTCTATTTCTTTTTGGATTTTAGAAGTCAGATTATTTTTTTGCTTAATTTTGCTTAATTAATCCATATTAATTTGGAATGTCTAATATTCCTTCTTCTTAAACTGTTGTATTCCCTCTTTCTCTGAAATCAAGAGTTGAGTTAGTGTTACAATAGTACAGGTGTGCAAATGGAGCTGAAAGAAAGCTGGAATTGCCTATCAGGCACGAACAAAACATAAATATCCAAGCTCTATTTTATTTAAAAAAACAACAACCAAAGAGCTAACCAATAATTTCTAATGATTATTTGACAATGATAGCAGATTTTAAATAAACATTACTTTGTTATAATTCTGTTCAGCCAGAGCTTTTTGTTAGATTTGAAATAGTGGCCAATATCTGAGAAAGTTCCTAGTAGTCTGGAAGTTGAGTCATGGCAACTGAACTTAGTTTGTTATTAGTTTGATACATTGAGCTACCAATCCAAACAGCTTCTTCAATCTCAATAAGTTAGTTAGAGGAATCTAGGTAGGCAGAGAGTCATTGGAATTCATATACATATTCCTGGAACTTTTTATAAAGATTTTCTACCGCACTTAAAATAAAAAATGATTGAAAGCTAGAAATGTACAAGCTTTGCTAATATTTCTTTACTAAGTACATAGGTACCAATGCTAGGTTTTCTTTTTCAAAAATTTCTAAATTGAAAAGTGTTTTGAAAATACCTATTTTGAAACAGTAATTAACTGGGAGAAGTATTTCAGTAAGACGATAATGGCTATATCTTACTAATAGTAAGATATTTTGAACATGGGGGAAAAAACCATTTTTAGCTGTCAAAAGCAAAAAAGGAATTTTTTTGCATTGGAACATGTGACTGGAAAGACAATGAACATCTCACCCAAATTTATCAGTGTTCTTGTTTATGGAGATTCTCAGTCATCCAGGTCATGGTTGTCCCAATGGTGCTTTTTCAAGAGGCAACTGGACTTTCTAGTTTTTCTTTTAAGACATTTCGCTTCTCATCCAAGAAGTTTCTTCAGCTCTCTTGAAAAAGCACTTTTGGGATTATCAGTGTACGATTATTTAAAAAGGCAAACAAACAATTTCCTGATTAGTCTGATTTATTGTTTTGACTAATTGTAGTATTGGAAATAGACTCTTAAATCCTTTTTAAATACCTTATGCTACAATATGAATTTAAAGCTCTCATGACTATTAATATTGCTGGGGGGAGCAGTATAGTGTTAATCCTGCCAATTTTTATGAACAAGTTATCACACAATTTATTTCATATTGTCATATCACATATTTCTGCTATGGTTATGTTTTCCAGTAATATCCAGATGCCTTTTTTTAAAGTTGAACTGCTGAATTAAAAACACTGCTTTCTTCTTCATGTTATTCTTTTCTTATTTTAAATTAAGGTTAAATATAAAAACCGTATCGCACATTAACAAACATTCATTTGCTAAAAAAGAATGAGTGACTGATCAGTATGAAAATATCAATATGGAAAATTTATCACAGGCAATCTTAAAAATTCTAAGATCGCATGCATTAGTTTGGTCCAGTCTCTTATTTCTGAAATCATCCACTTCATCATACCAAAACAATGATGCAATCTCATCTTTGTAAAATTACTTTTATGACAGTAACTTTCAGATTTGAAAAACAGCAGGAAAGCCTAAAATATACCGACATTATTAAAAAAAAATAGAAATACATTTTAAAAGATTTTAATGTATTTAATGTCAAAATATGTAGAAGACAAGACATGCACACGATGCTCATTATATTTTCCCTGTTCATATGGAGAGGAGAAATCATTAGCATCCTTGCTCAGAGTACAAAAACTGTCAGTTAATGAAGTTGCCATTCGGTTACCATTGGAATAATTAACTGAGCAGGTACATAATTGGCGCCCCCTAATGACTCCTCAACCACAATTCCTTATTTTTAATCACAACAAGATCGCCGCGGACGCCGATCAAAAAGAAAAGCGCACCATAAATAAGTAGGTTAAAAGATGAGACAGGGTTTCTCTTCATCTCCTAGGGTTAGTTTTACACGCGGACTTGGGAAGCCCATTTTTTAATCACCACACAAGGGCACTTTTTTTTTTTACCCGCAACACAAATCCTTCACAACTCCCTAACCCCCTGGATGAGGGGAGGCTGACTGGATTTCTGCGCGAGCGGCTACCGTCCGTCCATCTTTCACTTCGAGGGAGCTGCCTACACGACCGGTGCACAATTTTGAAGAGAACTCTCTCCTCGCATGTCATCTTTGCAATGGGAAAGCAAGGGAGCCCAATCGGGAGGAGATGGGGAAATCTCCCGAGCTGCGGCGGGATGAGGCATAACGTTGCACCTGCCACCCTCTCCGAAAAACGAAGCGGGGTCGCTCGCTGCCGCCACCGGAACAGCAGCGGCCCCGCGCATCCCTCAGATCTCCACCGCCGCCACCTCCTCCCTCCTCCAAAACCAGCACCCTCCCCTCCCCTCACCCCCAAACGCCATTTTCTGACAAAGAACCAAGTTGGGCTCCCTGAGAGAGTCACGGACGTGCAAGACAGAGGCAGAGCGCGCGCGAGGGGACGCGCGCGCAACCGGGATCGCAACCGCCGCTCCGCCCGCGAGCCAGCCGTTTTGCTGGGGGGAGGGGGGAGGAGAGGCGAGGGCGAAGCAGCCTCCCCTCCTCCCACATTCCTTCACCTCCCCCCCCCCCCGCAGCGCCAGGACAGGAGGAGGCTCTGGACCTACCCACGCCGTATTTTTCCTCCTCCGTTGGGATCCACATGCTGCTCCCCCCGCCGCCGGGGCTGCTCCTGAAGCCGGCTCCCCCCTGCCGGAGTGGAGCTCCGGAGCCGCGATGCTCATTGACGAGCAGAGGAGGCGGCTTTTCCTGACGAGCCCGGGGCCGCTGCTCCGTACAGCCCCCAGGGCAGCGCGGCTGCGGCGGCGGCGGCGGCGGCGACGTCTTCTCCGTCTCCGCGGGCCAGCAAGTGCGCGGGAGAGAGAGGGCAACGGCGGGCGCAGAAGCGGGCAAGCCTTGTCCCCGGAGAGACTCGGCGGATTCCTCTGCGCTGGGTGAAGGAAGAGCACCGCGCTCGCTCCCCCAGGCCGGCTCCGAGGAAAGGACAGCTCCTCGCCTTTAATCCACTGGCCGCTGCGGCCCCGCTCTCGCCGCTCCTCAGCCTGACTCTCTTCCTTCCCCGGTGATGGCGGGAGATGAAGGAACGGACGGCAGCCCTCAAACGCTTCCTCCTCGGCGGCGGCGGCGGCGGCGGCGCGACAACGACTGTTGTTGTCTCCCCCGCTCGCTCCTGCTGAAGGACTCCCGCGCCCACCCACTTGGCAACCAGGCGCATGCGTGGAAGCTCCCGCTGCCGGCCTTCCCGCGCGATCTCGGTCGGCGTTTGGGTCGCGTCCTGCTGCCGAGGAGCGGGAGTTGCGGGAATCTTCCTTCGGATGTTCCTTCTTTGCCTACCCAAACTAAGGTAGCGGGTAAGCTGGAGCTCGCGGGGTCCCGGCCAAATCCAAAATCCGTCGAAAAATCGATGCGTATTGCCGATAAAATGAGAGTACTGAAAAGAAATGGTATCAGTGAAATCAAGATGATTACTGAACGTCTATGGAGATTCTCAGCCCTCCAGGTCATGGTTGTTCCAAAGGTGCTTTTTCAAGAGGCAACTGGACTTTCTGGACCAGAAAGTCCAGTTGTCTCTTGAAAAAGCACCTTCGGGACAAGATGATTACTGCCATTAAAAAAAATTGGCTCGAAGGCACACTTCGGAAAAATGTTCTATCCACCCTGAAAGGATACATTGGGAAAATATCAGAAGAAAATGTTACAATTCCCATACTTCCCCCCCCCACCCCCCAACTTTAGAGTACAGCTGGTTCATCAACCGTGAGGCATTTGACTGTGAGAAGCTAAGTAATACTTAGAAAAATACATGGGATGCAGCGGTATATGATGGAAGGTATCTGCTTGTGTATAATATTTGAGAAAAGAATATTGGAATTGACTATGGAGCACTTCTACAGAAAGGCATAGCCCTCAACTTACAACCATCCATTTAGCGACCATTCAAAGTTTCAGCAGCACTGAAAAATAGTTTTCCACACAACTATTGCTGCATCCCATGGTCATGTGATCAAAATTAGAATGCTTGGCAACTGATGGTTGCAGTCTCCCAGGATCATATGATCACCTTGTGCAACTGTCTGACAAGCAATGTCAATGGAGAAGAAATATTCACTTTACAACCGTGTTCCTAAGTTAACAACTGCAATGACTTAATTGAGGCAAGAAAGGTCATAAAATGGGGTAAAACTCATTTAAATGTGTCACTTAGGACTATCTGTATTCAATTTTAGGTTACATCAATAGAAGAACAATTTCCAATACATACAAAATAATAGTTCTTCTATATTCTGCCCTGTCTTGGGTACTGTCACCAGTTCTGGGGCACCATATTCATTTCCTTGCTTGTGTGCTTGCTTGCTTTTTTATTTGATTTAGGTGCTGCACGACTAAGAACAGAAAACAAAATTAAATGCTAAATTCAGCCAATAAAACAGAAACATATACCACACATCCAGGAAATATAAAAGATTCAGAGAAATTGGAACAGAGAGGAAAAAACTAGTTTGGTCTAGTTAGTAATTAAGCCACCAAGTTAGAAACAAGGAGATTGAGAATTCCAGTCCTCCCTTGTGCATGACTCTGCTGGGTGACTTTGGTCACTTTCAATTCTACTGACTTCACAGCATTTTGTGGGGAAAATAGAAGAAGGAAGGAATATTAAATATGTTCTCCGCCCTGAATTATTTATAAAAACAAAAAAGGCACGATTAAAAAGAACTTTAAAAAAGCAATGAGGATTTCCTAGAAGAAGTGATGAGAGAATTAGATATATGTAGGCCTAATAAAAGACAAGTAGGCACATTTTAACATTTTTAGGTAGCCAATAGCATGTTACACAGAAGATCATCAGTCAAATTCACAATCATCACAGAGTTGAATACATTGGTCTTGTTATTGAAAACTAGTTTCTTGTTGAATATTTCAAAAACATTAATAGTAAGAACAGTTTAATAGTATAATCAATTACGAAGATGGTGGTGAGTTTTCTTTTATTGCTTGCATTAAAACAGGTTGAATGAGAGATTGTTTTAATTTCAATTTTTGTGCTGTACAGAGAACATTTCATGGTTCTTTTTTTCTTGCTGATTAGACTATCATAGCAGTGGAAACAATCATTTTGAAACTATTCAACTATTCAAGTTCTAGAATGAATTACGGCATTTAAAATAAAGTGACTCTGTAAATGTGAGAATAAACAATAATGCATTATCATGAACTGGACTACCAGGCAGGTGAATATATTGATAGAACAATAGTAAATACAATCAAAAATTCATAATAATTGGTTAAAATAGGTTTTGAATTAAAGGATGATATGACTGCAGCAGAACAGAATTAGAGTAAAATACCTAAATGCAATTACAGTGTAATAAAGTCTACAATGTCAAACTCTACAGTGCAAGGATAGCTTGCATATGGAATCACAGTACATATACCTGTACACATACAGACTGAAAGTTAGGCTTGAAATTATGTCAAGATATAACTTGAAATAGTACCACATAAAAAGTGTCAGGCAATAGGAGTGGTATGCTAATGAAATGACTAGTAAATAGTGGAATACCTTTTGATTGATAATTTAAGCATGGCTTGATAATAGAGTGTAACATTTGGAATATAATGACATTGGAATAACTAACAGCACCATTAGTAAAATCTGAACCGTAATGATATGAGAAATTTCATCATGCAGAAAAAGGTGACAAGAATGATAGCATTAAGTTGAAACGATAGTGATGTATCTGGATGTAGAGTAAACAAAACAAGTAGAAGAAGAACAGTGTGATTTCTGTTAGGGCAGCATAGAATTTCTTTTATATAGGAATACATTTCAAATATTAATGAATTACAAGGGTTATGGCACCTAGAAATATAGTCTTATGATCTAACAATCTTGTTTTTGTTCAGGCAGGGTAAATAAAAATGATTTTTTTTAAATCGGATTTTTTAAATTTAAAACAGATTTTTTTTTTAATCAAATTTATTTTAATAAAATGCTTTTGGAGTAAAATAAATCTAAAGATAGTTTTCTATTTAAGATACATTAATACTTTAGTTTATTCAGCATGAAATGGAGCTTAGTTATGTAGCATGAGGCTGTATATTCTGCAATATTGGGACTGTCAGTGAGTCAACAGCGGGTCAGAAGAGGAGCCACTGGGGGACAGAGATGACAGTTGCTCTTTAAAAAGACGTTTAACTAGTGATTTAAATCGTGATTTAAATCAACTTGATTTAAATCAAATCTACCTGTTTTTGTTTCATGTAAACTAAACGGGGGTGGGGGCTGTCTTTTAATCCGTGTTTTCAATGCATGCATGTTCTGCTTTTATGTTCTCATGGGAAAAAACAATTCAGTAATAATCACATCACTTGTCATGTCCCCCTTTTCTATTGGAAGAGATTTTAGGATTAGCAAAGATCAGAAATCTTTGATTTTTTTCCCCCCCAATTGCTTCCTCCAACCATTCCATTATTTCTCATAAAACCTTTTTTCATATTCCATAAACTGCAATCTTGTTAACAAAAATAATGTAAGAACTTTTGTTTATTTTAGCATTGCAAGTGTTGAATATAAATGTTAGGCAGGAGAATACAATTGAAGGAATGGAGATCAAAAAGGGAAAGTATAAATTGCAGGCCTTTGCAGATGACTTGGTTTTTATCTTAGAGAACTCACAAAAATCAGACCCAAATTGATAGAGAAAATAGAAGAATATGGAGGCTGGTTTGAAAACGAATAGAGAAAAGACCAAAATGTTGGTTAAGAACTTAAACACCACACAGAAAAATGAACTAGTGGATGAAATGGGTATTCAAATAGTAAAAACGACAAAATATTTATGAGTTCTTCTAACAGCACGATGTGGAACAATTAAGGGAGATAATTATGATAAACTATTTCGAGCACTTAAAGTGGATATGGAAAAATGGAAACACTTGCAGTTATCTTTGATGGGTAGAATAGCTGTTATAAAAATGAACATTTTACCAAGGTTATTGTACTTATTTCAAACTATACCAATAAAACTAGAGAAAAAGTATTTTGACTATTTAAATAAGATGATGGTGAGTTATATATGGAAGGGGAAGAGAGCAAGAATAAAATTAAAACTACTACAAGATGCAAAAAATAGAGGGGACTTTGGACTACCAGATTTGGAACTTTACTACAAGTCAGTAATACTTTCATGGGTTAAAGAATGGATAGAACTAAGAAATAAAAGGTTATTAACATTGGAGGGTCATGATTTACAGCTGGGATGGCATGCGTTTTTATAGTATGGAAAGAATAGGATTCATGGATACTTCCAGAGACATTATGTTAGAAATGTGTTATGGTTAATGTGGGAGAAAATAAGGCAACAGCATTATTTGAAAATCCACAACAGAAGCATTTACGTACCCAAACTTTGTAGATTGGGGAAATATTATTAGATATAACAATATTTTAATGTAAGTGGGGACCTCAAAACAAGAATTGAGTGCACAAGGGATTGATTTGTCTACAGATGCAAATACATTACAGATATATGAAAGATGTGAAATTATATGGGTTTTATAAAGATTCAACAGAATTAGATCAGATAGCGAGAGGAACAGATGAAAAGTTAATAAAGAAGATTTATAATTATTTACTGAGAAGGAAATTGGAGGAAGAACAATTTAAAGAAATTTCTTTCCTTGGCAAGAAATTTTGGTTATACAATAGACTTAGATCGATGGCAAAAATTATGGGAGAGAAACTACAAAGCAACAATGTCAACTGCCTATAAAGAGAATGTATATAAAATGTTCTATAGATGGCATTTACCCACCCCCCACCCCGGTGAGGTTGGCAAGGATGTTTATGAATAAATTGGCTGAATGCTGGAAATGTCACCAAATGCTGGGATCTTATTATCATATGTGGTGGACATGTCCAATGTCAAGAAAATTTTGAACAAAGATGCATATAAGTTAGAAAAAATGATTAAACAACATATAGAATTAAATCAGAATTTTTTTACTGGGCATGACACCAGTATGTTATAGAGTTATAGTAAAGAAAATGCTTATTTGATAATACATGTATTAACAGCGGCAAGAATAGTGTTTCCAAAGAATTGGAAGCTGGAAGAAATACCAACGGAGGGGAAAGTGATTTAAAAAATATTGGAATGTACAGAAATGTTTAGATTGACTATGGAAATAAAAGAAAAAGATATAAATGAATTTAAAGTCTGATATGGGTAAAAGCAATACAGAGTTTTGTATTATTTAGTATCATTGGCTTGCTCTTGCATCAGGCAACTTACTTTCATGTCACAAAATTCTGAATACACTGTAAATTCCTTATAATGAAGTAGACCACTGCTGTCTGATGGCATAAGAGTGATGGCTGGTAGTGGTAGCATTAGACCTTGAAAAGAATAAAATAAAAATCCAAAACAGAATAACAGTTGAAGAATTTTTTTTATGTTGAAATATGTCTTCCACAAAGTTTCTATGAACAACTCTCATTGAATTTAGTAGATAGGTAAAGTAAGCAAGTATTCTTTCAGTGTTTACAATCTAAAAGCTCTGCCAATTCAATTATTATTTCTAAGTGTAATTCCACAAGCATCAAAATTATTTACTCCTACGGTATTGATCCATATATCTCAGAGACATTTAATAGAAATGGAATATTTTAACATAAGGTAGAGGCCAAAAGATCTTTAATAGTAATCAGTTGTCAGATAGGATGTTTCATTAGTAATAATTGTAAAATTAATAATTGTGATAACGCCATTAATGTAAACTTGCTTTTTGTTTATTTATTTAAAAATTATATGACCACCCATCATAGAACTCTGGGTGTCTCATAACAGCAATAAAATTACAAAATCTTAAAACCATAAAAATTATTACAAAATTAAATGACATGTCTTTGATACAGTATCTGAACTATGGGAGATAATATGCAACCACCTTTATTACTGCTTTGATAGGTAGTCTTTATGTTTTGCCAAAACATAATCCTGTAGCCTTCTAACAACAAAATATAAATAGACAGTCATATGTCTGGATCCCTCTTAGACTCTCTGCATTTTGAGCAGCAATAATTAGATCATTATTTGGCTTGATATCCTTACAAACACTAATTCTTATACAGAGATTCTCTAGAAATGAACAGTTGTTGGAAACAGCCTGGATTTAATCTTCCCAATCCCAAATAGAGAGTAACAGACCCAGAGCTAACATTGCTGATAATTTGTCTCAAATAGATCTTAAACATTGGTACCAAATCACCATTGCCAGTATCATTGGCTTGCACTTGCATCAAACAGCTCACTTGCAGAATTGGATCGTGTTTCTACTAGCTCAGCAATAATATTTCATCTTTCCTGTTTTTCAACAACAAAAACATAAAAACTTTCACAATGACGAAGACATATAAAGAATTCTAATAAATGGGGAAAATATGATGCGGATGAAAAGCCAAAAATCAGCTGGACACAACATTAGGGCTTATGTAAATATTAGGAATAATGTATGCTGGTGATACTAGAAGCATTTGCTCTTGAGGATGGTTCTGATCTCACAAGGAAGAGTAGGTGTAGAAGCTTTCCTCCCACTGCATAACAGAGTGTGAAATGTTTCTCAGTGTTAATGTAATGTAAATGAATTTATTGAAGTGTCAAACGGTATAATTTTTTTCATTAGAAGAGATTATACTTTTCCTAGACTGTACATGAAAGACTATTATCCATTTTGCTTTAAAGACTTGGTACGGGGTGTCAGATTTAAATGGTATAATATCTTTGCAGCTTTTTCCTGGGCCTTCATCTCTGCAGCCAATTACTGGTTCGTCATCTCCAACTTAGCACAATATAACAACAATACAATGGTCTTTCAGTAGGAAAAAAAATCAAGGACATTTTTCAAACCTGCTCCTGCTGGTTGGATAGCAACAGTCAGCAGATATTTTGCAGATAGCTTCTGAGCTTATTTACTATAGGTAAAAAAGAACTATAAACAATTTAATGAAACAGTAAGAATTTTCACTATACAGCAGCAGCATGATAGCCTTAGCATTTGTATATTTATTAGAAACAACATTTTCTGAGTTTAATGGGATTCATTGTAGTGTATTTTTAAGGTTGTGTAAAAGTACATAGCTATTATTAAATTATCTGAGATCTTACTGTTCACCAAGCTCTTTTACATGCTGCTGAAATCTGAAATAGGATAATCTTGAATTTTTCAGGGCCTAAAAATAAGAGAATAAAGATCTGGGAGTTTTGATAAATATAAAATAATTGCATCCAGACATTATTCCTTATGGGTTTTTTTTTTTTACTGCTCTTACTTTTCTAGATTATCTGAGCATTGACAAGATATTTCAACTTGTTGAGCTGAATCCTGTTACTAACTAGATGACATATGGATATAATATTCACGCTAATACTTTTGTCAGTCTTGTTTTTTATTTTTTCCCATTTTAGATAAACCCAAAATTAAATAACTGCAACCATAATATAAAAGTAATGCATGGACATGAGTTCATACTTAGAATATGTGACTAACCTTCATCTCTAATCCATTGCTGAAATATACAATGCACTTTAGTATGTCCTGTTTTAACATTGTATATTGTATTTTAACATATTGAATGTTCATTAAATATATTATTTAGAACATATGGATACAGCATATGGATTGTACAAAATATGATTTATTGTTATTAAATACTATAGTTATTTTTCCATTCTGAATGCTGTAATACTTATTCAGTAGTTGCTTCATAAGTCTGTTAGACATATACATATATTGATTTATTCTCTTCAGCATATATGTTCTGTATTTATGTAATGCAGCAGAATGAAGGGTGCAGAGCTCAGTGAGGTTGCTGTGGAAACCTGTTCTGAATCTTTATGCACTGAAGTTCCGTAGTCTATGATGTCCTAGCATAATTTATATTTGGAATACAGTCCAGTTGAGTTCAGCACAAAAATGCAGAGTGCAATATTCGTACAGCTTTTACCTTACCTTTACTTAAACATGTTCCTGCTATGACTGAACCTAAGTTTTCAATAACTTGGGAAGTTATATTACAATGTATTGTTGCCAATACAATAGGATTTCTTTCTTTTTTAATATGACTGTCTTTGTTATAGTGTTGGCAGTTTTGCAGACTCACTAACTGTTAATATCGCTCTTCATCACAAGTAGTAGTGGTTATGGAATGGTGATAGTGCTATATTGGTTATGCTTAACTAAACATATACTCTATATTTATCGCAAATATAGCAATGCAGTAACACTTCTTTAATTTGAAGTAAGCCTTCTAATACTTATTTATGTTTCAAAGAAGAGAAATAAGTCTCAATTCCAGAAAGTCTTTTGAAACAAGTATTAGGTTCTATTTTCTTACATTAAAATATTATTTTTTGCCCAATGGTAGCATTCATAAGAACATAAGAATCATGCTGGCCCAAATCTACCTACCATTATATTTGCATAATTGCTAAATAATGCCTTTGGGAAACTGATAGAATAATAGCTTTCTCACTGATTTTGGAAGTTACGATCATTAATACTTGCCATTGAGAAGGTTATCAATTTTTGTAATCACTTTTTCTGTTTTGTTGAAATTGTTGCCTATCACTTATGGTTAAAATTCCAGAGTTTATTGCTATTTCATGAATTCAAAAAGTTCATGATATTCAGTGCTGCTCAATTTCTACCATACTGATTCAATATAGCACCATGTATGTAAATCACAGCAGAGAATACAGAAAATTAATTTGATTTTCTGCACGGAATCAGACCATCTCAAAGGACAAGTATCAGAATAATGCAGAATTATATTACTTAGAAAGATAGTGTTGAGTTCTACTGTAAAGATTCCTCAGGTGCATTTTATTTTTCAGTGTCTGAAAAGGTCAGATAATAATACTTTCTCATTATTCTGTCACTTATCACAAGGCCTGCTTCGCATGTTAGTCAGAGCTCTTGCTATAAAATTAAATATTCCATGGTACTTATTTTTAGAAAAGAGTTCATTATTCTGGGGGATGCAGTGACTGTAAAGATGTAACCATTTTCTATAGCACTAGATTATGCATAAAAAAGTAAGGGGAGTAAATCATGGTACAAACAATGAAATACAAAAAATTGGTATAGAATTACTTTCAAAGGATGCTTTTTAGAGCAGGAAGAGAAATAAGGAGGAACTGTCCATGGTACTGTCCTATACAAAGCCTGCTAAGTTACAAACCAATGCTGCATTTTATAATTCTATCACTAGAATAAAAGGGTAAGTTCATCTAAATAATCTATTATGTTATTAAACAGAACTAGGTAACAAATCTGTATCTGTTTTGGAATCAGCTGCTCATCTTTTGAATTTGCTATAATAATAAGAATTTTTAAGTATGTAAAACACATTTTTTCTCATATATAAAAGTCACATTATTACATCTTGAAAATTATACTTTAATATTATGTGTGATGAATTGAAAATAAAAAGAAACCATTATATTGGCAAATTTCTTTTTTAAAATACATGGATTAATAAAATCATTATTTTCAATTTAAGAATTTTAAGTCATTTAAATTTATTTTAAAAAATAAAAATAGTCAAAAATACCATTCTACTCATTTAATATAAGTACTTAAGTACCTTTTGATGCAACCTTGTTATTTATCATATCAGTATGATATATAGCAATGGGAATGTTTGCATTTTCTTTCCATTCAGTACCTTAGTAAATATGAATAATATTGTGACAAATGAGTTTAAGCTACATTACTATAAATATATTTTATATGTTAACATTTCCAAGAAACAAGATTATTAAGAGAGACAGCATACTAATTTTCATAGAAATCATGGTGATTAATGTCTAATTTTATATTTAAAATGGATCCATAATGTTTTGGTGGAACTTAATAAAATTTGTAGGGAAAATGGTCCTATTTTGAGAAGTAAAAAAGTAAAGTCTCCCTTGAAATGAGTTTGGGTGTGTAGATACACCCATGTTCATTTCTTGGCAATAGTATGAAGTTGTTTTCAATGGTTACCCACAGGATTATTTTTTAGATTTCCAGGTCCAAATCAAGGGTTTTACATGGTTTCCTATCCAAGTACCAGCCACATCCAGTCCTATTAACTATTTGAAGATTAACTGAAATTGGCCAAGAGCTGCATTATCTGTGCCAAATTTGAAGCTGGTAAATTTTTGCAAAGGAAATAATTGGTGGCAAGAAATAAAGATGAGAGGATTGGATTTTCTGTCAGTAATATGAGAAAGAGGAAGAATATAACAATTTAGTTCATCTCTATTTATATACTAATGAAAGTTTAGTATCTGCAACATTTAGCTGGATGAAACTGTACATCGTAGGGCAATTTTTTCAACCAAAGTATCTCAAATGGGCTAACTTACAGAATGAGAGACCCATTACTATCAAGGGAATTAAATTTTGGAAAGTTGTGGCTGCTTCAGTGCTGCTGTGCTACTACAAACACGTGATCCCCAATTTCAGGATGATTCTTTCAATCCTCTCCTTGTTTAATGGTAAATTACTATGAATTGTTCAGATAGTTGTTGGTTGTGCTAGGCATGAGATTGTAAGTAACTTTAGGCTGGTTTGTAAGAATGCCCTATGCTGACAGAATGAATAGGTGTCAAAAGCTGAGAATTATTGAGAGAAAGGGCTAAAAAAGGACTCAGCAAGTGGAAAGATGGAAGGCTGTGTTGGCTAAGGAACATTCAATAAGAGACACTAAGTAGGCTGTTGCAGGAGAATAGGATTTATCAGAAACATTATGTAACCATGGAACAGATCCCTATCTTCACCTCCAAAAATGGGACAATCAAAATTTCATTGACTTAAAAAGACAAGAGGAAAAGACCTAGAATTTAAACCCTGTTGTAGAAATGTATATTTCATTGGACTTAAAAAAGTGTTCTGCAAATAGTTTTGTCTGCAATAAATTATCTAGGTCTGTCATATTACTGATAATAACGAATTACTAAATGTGGGATATAGTATTTGGAGAGTGGAGATTTATTACCATGTCGGATGTGAAATCTGTCAGCTACTAGATCACTGATTATTTAAAGAAGTACTTGTTTCTTGTGCAGTTAAAAGGATGACACTTATCCCACTTTTTCAATAAAATATGCACCAATTGTGATAGAAATACAGTTCTCAAAATTCCCAGACAACATGCTCAACTGCTGTACTGACTTGGAATTTTGAAAATTGGAATACAATACATTCAACAAGCACTTTTGGAAAAGACTAGGATAAATTTCCCTTCCCATCTGAGCAATTCCATAATTTGAGTGTAGAGAAGATCCCGATCATCAGGAAAATTGTAATTTTCTTTTTCTAAAGTGGGTGTTAACCATACATGCTGAAAAACAGTTTGTCATTAACATAAAAAATGACCATCAGGACCTTAAAAAAACTTGCATATTTATTTGTGAGCCATGAAATGAAGCAAAGTAATATTCAAGAATGTTTCCAAGAATATGTTTCCTAAACCATATTCCAACACAGATAGCTTCCTTTGAAAGATATATTCTGAGACTGAGATTAAGGAATGGCCATTTTATATATAAATGGTTAAAATTCTCCCTTGTGTTTTGTACGTGCACATTTTGTGGCTTAGCATATTGAGCTTATATTTTGCAATTTTTGAAATATATTTTATAGATATGTAGGAACCAAGCCATTATGCCATATTTAATTAATCTTGATTGAAACAAAACATTGTATAGTATTGAATGTTAATCTACCATAAAAGAAAGCATAACACCAGCATTAATGCAACTGCTTTTTGTCACTATGAACATTCAAGCATAATTTAATTTCAATAATTAGTAACATTAGACTGTTCACAGAATGAAATTATATCATAAACATAGCAAATTTTCATCTAGGTAATACATAATGTGTAAAATGGAGGATGCTATTGCTGATAAATTGAGTTATGTGACATATTCAATTGTCACATGTTTCCATAATAGCAACAGGTAAATATAATTTTTATTTTCATTTGGTACTTTTATGTGCAATAGTAAGATCAAGGTGTGACATAACAGTGTCTTTGTATGTGTTTGTACAGTATGTGTGTTCATGTTTATAGAGTTATTACAGATTTTAGCGTTCAATCTTAAGATACTTTAAAATCTATATAAATAAATTGTATTATAGCACAAGACTAATCATATCCTCTCAGAAGAAAGTGATCCTGAGTACAGTTGAGTTTATTGCCATTGTTTGCATTTTTAAACATCTTTCCCTAGGCAGTATGCAAAAATTAATTTCATAATGGTTCTATATGTACCATTAATTTAATGCAACAATTTAATAAATTTAGTACTGAAGACTTCACTGCAATTGGATAGGGCTTTGATCATCATGTTAGAAAATTAAACAATTTCAGAAGAGAAAGGAAAAAGGGAAAAAACTCTTAGTGACTTTTACAGTAGTTGCAGTTATTACATGTTGTAATCAGAATTTACAAAATGCATGTAATAAGTGACGTACTACTCTTACATTTTATTTATGGATTTACCAAAGGTATTTCATTGGTCTTGTGGAATAAAAAGATTGTTGGACTGGAATGGCTTTTAGTGTGATCTAGCAGTAATCTCAGAGTACTATCTTTTTCCATTAGTGTTATGTAACTTTTTTATTAGCGTTTATCATATGTCATATACTTAGGTTCTTTGGCTTGTTCATAAATTTTTTTTCCAGTGTTAAGCTAAACTCGCTTCAATTTACTGAATAAAATACACCCAGCCACAGTGCAATGTATGGAAATAGGCAAGGAGGAACTTTGCCCAACTTTACCTGGCTACTGCAGTACTGTTCTGACAGATCTTCTTGGGATGCTCTGGTGATGATGCCATGCCCTATTGGCACTCAGTTCATTATTGCACCACGCTTTATATGAGGTTGGAGATAACCTAGAAGCTGAAGTTGGCACAGGACAGGATAATACCTGTTTTAAAGTCACTGTAATCACTATCGGTAGATTTCCAGGCTCAATTCATTTCCATTGCATGTTTCATGTAAACTGATTAGGAACAGCATAATGGGAAAGTCCTCAAAAATAATGGACTGGGTTAGTTTATTTTGCATTCTATTGTGTGTTTTTCTTATATTCTTTCACTGTTCAGAGACAGTGTCAGAATTAGACAGATCTGAATCATCCCACTAGGCTATTGAAATTGAGAAAGGTGTTAAGCAATGTTGAACAATGGCCCCACTCCTATTTAACTTTTATATTAACTCCATGGTGTGCCATCTCTACAACCTGGACTTTCACTTCCCAAAACTTGCTGGAAGACACATTTCTCCATAGTGCTGAGAATACAATCCAAGAGTGGGCGTGTCTCCATCTAGTTGATCACAGGACAGAGCCAATCAACAAGAAGTACCTGTTGCTGGCCTCTCCAATTTTTTGGCTCAGTCTGGTGATCAGACTTGAGTTTCTGGAGCTCCTGCTCTTTTATTTTTCACAGAATTTCTTGGATCCTATTCTCAGCTCTTTTAAACAAAACAGAAGAAAATCAATTCCTGCCGGCTGGCAGGTATATCAGGAAACATTTCTCCACTGCCTCCCTGGACGGAAACTGCCTCAGATGCCTTCACAGCGCTCTATGCTGCTGCACCTATGCCTTCCCAGCTGGGAAAGAAGACACTGCATCCAGCCTTTGGCCAATGACGCAGTACGCGTGTTGTTCCCCAGAGCTCCCCAGAGAGGTTAAGCAGTGGCAGCCTTTGGCTACGGGCAACAGGGACAACTTGGACTTGCAGCAGGCAGCAGACCTTCGGTCAGAGTGCTGCAGAGGGACTCCCTTCCCACTTAGAGTGCGCAGCCAGGAAGATGGCATGGACCCAGCAGGCAGGCCGATGGCCACATCGCCTCACCTTCCTGGACATCTAGACTTACCCAGGTTTGTCTGGTTGGGTAAGAGTACCCTTCCCGGGGGGGGGGGGAGAACTTGACTGGCCTCAAGCAAAGAAAACTAATGGCAGGAGTCCTTACTGAGAACTATCTCCTTGCACCAGCCCGTATCCAATGGGGGTTCTTTTTCTCCAAACTTCGGGCTATGGAGACGGGTGTGTCTCCGTCTAGTCAATTACAGGACTGAGCCAATCAACAAGAAGTGCCTATTGCTGGCCTCTCCAGTTTTTCGGCGAGGGATGTTGATTGGCAGTAGGAACTCCTGCAAAAGAGCAATTGCTTCCCCACAGACCAGTGTAAAGTTCAGAGGCCATGAAGTATGCAGAAAATAAGGTCTATGCCCCCTGTACACAAAGGGTGGAATTGGTTTGCTCAGCACAACGAGAAGGAGCATATCAGATAGGACCAATGTCCCTTCTCCATATTGCTGAGAATACAATCCAAGAGTGGGAGATACCAAAGCTGACAATCCTATGGGTGGGCACTTACTTAACGCCTACTGCGTTGCCTTCTCCTGTACTTGCTGCAGTACTCTTCTGCCAAATGCAGTGTTGGACGATGCACATGTGTCGATCGTGTAATGCCTTATAAAAGGATAAGGTGTAGACCAGATCACCACCCTGCAGATGTCTTCTATAGGTGCCCGTGTCGACTAAGCCACCGTAGTGGCCGTACTTCTGGTGGAGTGTGTCATTAAGCAATCTGGGACCTGCAATACATGCTCTTATCCAGCGACCTATGGTAGTCGATGTCACCCGCCTCCCCAAAACTCCGGGGTGAAAGGCTACAAATAAGGACTCTGTTTTCCTAATTGGAGCAGTCCGGGCAATGTAAATCTTAAGTGCCTTGCAGACATCTAGTGTATGCCAGGTCTTTTCCCTCTGATGAACCGGATTGGGACACAAATCCGGCAATGAAAATTCCTGTACCCTGTGGAACCAATGGTTTACTTTGGGAATGAAACAAGGGTCTAAACGAAGTACCACCCTATTCAGGTGGAATATGCAGAGGTCCTGTCGAACTGACAAGGCGATCAGTTCCGAGATCCTACGGGCAGATGTAATAGCAACAAGGAATGCCACCTTGAATGACAACAATCTAAGACTAGCCTCACGAAGAGGCTCAAATGGAGCTTTTCTCAAAAGCTTTGCTCGCACTAGCACGAAGCTGAAAGCACCAGCCTGAGGATGGTGAGTGGGACCTCGCCGAAACGTCACCAACATACTTTCAATCTTACATGGGAAAAGACCAAAACACGCGTAGACATACATACATACATACATACATACATACATACATACATACCCTTTTAGATTCTCATTTTTATAACTTTCATGCCTTCTATATTGCTTATGCATCTACCTTCTCTGTGCTGTATGTGAACATGTGTGTCCATGCATTTGAGTGTATCCTTTTACTTTACATACTTTATAATCCCACCCTTTATTCTGGTCTATGACTATAATTAAGTTTAAATAAACATAACAAATCATATGAATAAACGTTATTTTAAAATGCATGACCATGTCTATAGTTAAACACTCCCATTTATTTGTGAGATATACTAGCCTAATATAAATTGATTGGAGTATTTAGCACACAAATCAACTGTACTGATTTGTAATTAGTTCCAAATCAGGTTAGAGATAAAAATATCATACTAATTGGTTTGCTGAACTGTATATAGGAAAAAAGGCCCTGTAGGATACCTAGAGAACTGGGTTCCTACAGTTGTACAATATTACAATGAAAAAGTCATTTATATAAAAAGTAGCACTAAGAAATCTTGATACAAAAAGAATAGCAGATGCAAAGGTATCAGTCAAGAGAGTAATCTGTCTTTTGTTATAATGTCTTTGTAAGAATTGTCTTTTTGACTAATAAGTGGTTGGTTTTGTTAAGCAATACTAAGAATGAGTTTTTGTAAAATAATTTTCAGAACTCTCAGCTTTGTGCTAAGATCTGAAGATTAAAGAAATAAATAGTTGAAAACTAAAGTTGCATTACAGTTTTGTTTACATCAAGATGTGGATAAACATAGTTGAATAGTTATGTGCTTTAACATCTAACCTAAACTGTCCTCGCATTTCATCATTGGTTGGTTTTTCATAATTGAAATTATTTAAATTATGTTGTTAGGCTGCTGTTAACTATTCATGTTACTTTTTAAAAATTTCAGGCAGATACCTCTGACAACTCAACCTCTGACAACTCACATTTTAAAATTTTAGATTCGTTATTTGGTGTTAGAAAATTAACCAAGCCAAGTTTCAGTGGTATTTTTAACCATGATTTTATTTTAAAAAATGCTACTTTTTTTTCTAGTAATTTTGAAAGGGGAGTGCCTTTCAAAAAAAACAAAACCTAGAATCCTATTACGTATACTATAGTTTGCCTAAAGTAAAGACAATTCTCCAGTGTGCTAGAGAGAATCCAAGGAACGGGTTGTCTTGTCTTGAGTAGCTCTATAGACCGAGTCTGCCTATCTTAATTATCCACGTCTCCTTCCTGTTGCTCCCCAGTTCCGACTTGGTCTTAGCTCAGACTAGACGTGTTTAGGTGTTCCAGAAAGAAGAGAAAGAAATTCTAGATTAAAAAGTTTGTTTACCTTGGATTCTCTCTCACAGCGTTTTAACTTTAAGGCAAGGCTTGGGATGGCGCTGTAAGAACACCCTTTTGTCGGGTGTTGTCACCTCAAGTTTCAGGCCCCATGGATGCCTCCCAGGACAGGGCATAACGAGTTTGCCGAGAGACGGAGAATTCCACCCCCCCATGCACAAAGCTTGTTTAAAGGGAGTGCTAGCCTCCATAGCCTACACTGATCATCAGTCTCATCAGGCAAGGAGGAAGACCTCTTTGGCTGAATGGAATAAAGCAGCCTTTTAAAGAAACGGAGAGTGGGGGGGAAGGTACTGGCAAGGCTAAGGTCCTCCCGGGGGACAATGCCTTTCTGCTGCCACGAGCGGAGCGGCTTCCGAGCTGGCATTGTCATCCCTCTGTTCAGCCTGAGAGGACCGAGCCTCATTAGGAGGAGAGGAATAGCTGCTAAATGGATCCTTCCAGCACAGCCTCCTTCTATATTCCAGCCTCCCAGGAAGTTCGGCAGCAGAGCAGCCACCATTTTGGAAGTCGTCCGGCTGGCTGTGTGGCTGGTGAAGGCCACAAAGTGATGCTAGGTGATTGGCTTCAGCCCTCAGGGGCTGCAATCCCACCACAGATCACATTGAGCTGGGCCTGGCAGACTATGGCTAGTGGCTGGTCATCCCACTTAGGTTTGGAGTCTCTTAACAGGAGAACCCTGGGAGCCACATGGCAGTGGTCTTGGCAGGGTGCCATTTTGATCTGCCTGCTAATCATTGAAGTGAAGACTCCTGACAGGGCTGCCATGTGGAGCCACAAGCAAAGGGGTCCTGCAGATAATTAATAGCGGTGATAATTAATAATTGATTGTAATAACATTTTGCTAAAGAAGATTAAGCCTCTATAATTGAATCTGCATATGGCCACACAAATTTAGGCCCAGGACCGGGGTCCCATCAGGTACATTTGTTTGAAGGCATAGGGTTCCAGGGATCCTGGGGCAATGGCAAAGTGGCTGACGGTCCTTGAGCTGGGCAGCAGTGCTGAAGGCCTCGTGTTGCTCTTCCTCAGCAGACAATTGGAGGGCGTTACCACAGACTCGCTTCACCAATCCGTTGGTCACAGCCGTCAGGATGTATATGAGTGGTTTGGCTGACCCCTCCCCCTGATCAGTCAGATAGTGTCACCTCCCTTGCTGACCAGGTGCCAGGCAGAGTCACATCCTAGGAACAGGCACATCAGGTTCAGAGCCACAATGCCAGCTGTATGCATCTCCTGTTCCTCACTCTGGTTATTGTATTTCAGCAGCAGAGTTCCGGATGAACGTGTTCCAGCCTTGTCACTGTTACTTCAGAAAGGATGGAGGCCGCTAAGGATCACGTGAGTGACTTTGTCTTAGATGAGGCCATGAGGACCCAGGGTTCTAGGAAGGCTACCGCTAAGCGGAAGCACACTACGCCTGAAGCAGCGACTAAGCTCAAAGTAAAGGCCGTTGCTGCCAAAAAGCCTTCCAGGGCCAAACAAAAGGATGCTGAAAGTCATCTAAGGGCTTTAAACAAAATGCTGGTGAAAGCCTCCAAGGACACAGCAGCCCCTAGAGCACAGGTACCACCTTCACAACCTGTTCCAGCTGGTCCTGGGCTACAGATTCCAGCTCCAAGCCAGGAGGACATTAGAGACCTATTTGAACAAGGGTGTTCCTATTACCCAGGCATTAGTGATGTGACTGCCTTCAACCCAATGGGATTCCCAACAGAGGAGCAGGTCCACTTGGTCCAGATGACTAGCAGACAGGTCCTTGAGGAGGTGGTCGCCCACGCTGCAACGGGTTTTCACGTGAAGGATGGTCAGGACAATATTTCCCCTAGACTGGAGGCTCTGATTTCCGAAGTGATAGCCAAGGGCATTGCTACTGGTCTGTGCCATCATAGAACGGAAGCAATGACACTCAAGGAGGAACTACAGTCCCTTCATTATTATCCTCCCCAGAAGGAATTAGGAGAGTATGCTTCCTTCTGGGGGTCTCAGTCCCCCATTTCCTCGGCACAGAGTTCAGGGGGCAGATTTGGGGAGAGGAAGAGATGCTCTTATCTAAAGATGAAGTGGCAACACCTTAGATTCCTTCATTCACAGGCCTTTTTAAGCCTGCCTTATTCAAGACCCTTTTATGCAAGGCTAAGGCTTCCACCCATATAGGAGAGGCCTCGACATGGGCTGCCACTACTTCAGAGGGTTCTGATCCACAGGATTTGCTATTTTCTAAGCAAGTCACCCAGGCCGAGGAGATACCAGCTCCTCAGTTGTTTAAGGATGTTGTTCACAGACAATGGTTGTCACCTGCAGCGTGTTCTCCTCCAAGTAATGACATTTTTACAATGTAGCCCCGGAGTTCAATTGATCCCTACAGTCTCCGGAAGCTGATGGTCCCATCATGGCCTTGGCCTCTCCTAATCTTATTCTGGCAATGCGGATGAGGCACTAAAGACAGAATAGGCGCTTAGAACTTTCTCTCCGTAACGTCCACAGACGGCTGCATGGGCAATTAAGGCAGCCACAAAAGCCTTAACAGACACTTTTTAACAGAGCGTCCCTGCTGTGGCTACATCAGTTGAAAGTGAGACTGCCTGCGGGGGATGTCTGAGCTCTGCAGGACATCAACAGGTTGATAGCAATGGCCGACTTCTCTGCTGACGCAACCCTGACTTCAGCGAAGTTTGACTTCAGGGCTACTGCTTATTCATTGACTGTTCGCAGGATGTTGTGGCTGCGGCACTGGCAAGCAGATGCCAAACATAAGTGGAGATTGGCTGCAGGACCTTTCAAAGGGGACAAACTATTTGGAGAGGTTCTCGAGCCATTACTGATTGAGTCAAAGGATAAACGAAAGGTGCTGCCATCCATGACTTGGAGGGATGAGCGCAGGCAGACCCCATATTTTTGATGCCCCCTGGGGAGACCTCAAGGGGGGGCAGTGGAGGCTTCACACAGATTCTACCCGCAACATCAAGGCAGAGGAGGACTCTGGAGCAGGCAATTTTATCAGACTAGACAATCCTTTCAAGGCCGCTCCAATTGTCCATTTTGCAAGTCCAAGTGACTGCTTACCCAACCCTCCCATAGGAGGCCAACTCAGCCTTTTTGCAGACCAGTAGGAGGAATCAACATCGGACTCGTGGGTCTGAAAAACGATAAGGTTTGGTCTGTCCCTAGAATTCCTGTCACAGCCCCCAAGGTTCTTCATGCAATGCCCGGTTTCAACATGAAAAGAAAAGAGGTCACTCATGGCAGCAGTCATTCAACATCTGTTGGACATTCGGGCTATTTGACTGGTACCATCAGAACAGCAGAAGCGGGGGTTCTACTCGATCCTTTTTGTGATTCCAAAGGCCTCAGGGAACTGGAGAGCAATTTTGGACTTAAAGCATCTGAACAGCACCTAAGGTACGCATGCTTCAAGATGCACTCACTCCAGTCAATCCTAGAGAGCGTGTGAGAGGTGGACTTCCTGACCTAAATAGACTTGACAGAAGTGTACCTCCATGTACCCATTCATCCAGACCATCAACAGTTCCTAAGATTTTGCTATGTGGCGCGTCAATACCAGTACAGGACCTTGCCATTTGGCCTTTCCTCTGTGCCCAGGGTGTTTACAAAGATACTGGCAGCATTGCCTGCCAGTCTCAGGCCCATCCCCAGAAGAGTCCAGTGACCCTGGCCAGCCTTTCTCAACTGTTGGGCAAGATGATATCTTTCATTTGGGTAGTTTCCTGGGCGACGTTGCATGCCAGGGACCTACAATGGTTTCTACTTCCCTTTCAAAGGGCTGGCTCCAGCAACTGGTCCCACAAGGGGTCCTGAGGTCACTTCAGTGGTGGACGTCCCAGGCTCTGGACAGGGGATGCCTGTTCAAAGATCTGCCCCGGGTCACGGTCACCACAGATGCCAGTCTGTTTGGGTGGGGAGCTCACTGCAGAACCACGATGGCGCAGGGACAGTGGTCCCCAGCAGATCTGGCACACAACATCAATTGGTTGGAATTCCGAGCCATCCACCTGGTCCTGGAGAGTTTCCAAAGCACCGTGCCTGGTTCGCATGTGCTAGTCTTGATGAACAATGTGGCCGCCAAGGTGCATGTCAACCGTCAGGGGGGAACCCAATCCAGGGTGCTCATGGCAGAGACCTGGCTCCTGTGTCAATGGGTGGAATGACACTCGTCTCATTGCAAGCAGACCATATCTTGGGGTCCAACAATGCTCAGGCAGACTGGTTCAGCCAAGAGACAGTGGACCACTCAGAGTAGCAACTACATCCCAGATTGCTTCAGGAGGTGATAGAGAGATTTGGGGTCCCACTGATAGACCTGTTCACCTCTCAGACCAACTGTCAGCTGCCAAGGTTCTTTGCCAGATTCCTGACACCGGGGGCAGAGGGGGTCAACACTCTCCACCTCCCTTGGCTGAAGGTGCTCCTTTACTCTTTCCCTCCCCTGTTCCGTACACCATGAGTGATCAGGAAATTTCTGGATGAGAGGGCGGAGGTCCTCATGCTTGCGCCCCACTGGCCCCGAAGGCTTTGCCAACCTAGTCAGCCTGTCGGTTCCCAGGCCTTGTAGGATTCCTCTGGACAGGGTTTCTCTCATTCGGGGAGCCCTGGTGCACACAGAACCCCAGTGGTTTCAATTAGCCATCTGGCACTTCAAAGGCAGACGTTAGCCAGAGACAAATTCTCCTGCCAAGTGATTAGAATCATTCAGGCTTTTCTGAGGCCTTCCACGAATCACATATACGATTCTACGTTGAAGACCTTTTGTGCCTGGTGTCCTGAGTCTTCCATCAGTCCCCAGGGGTGATGATTGCTCAGATCTTGGAGTTCTTCCATGTTGGATTGGACAAGGGGTTATCTCCCAACACAGTACGAAGACAGGTAGCTGCCCTCTCGTCGGTCCTATCATGTGGAACCCTTGAGTCGCTTGCACACCATCCATTGGTGTGCAGTTTTCTCAAGGGGGCTTCCAACTTGCATCCCCCTGTAGTGCACAGATCCCCCATCTGAGATCTGCCCAGGGTTCTACAAGCCTTGATTATGAAACCCTTTGAGCCATTGAGGTCCAGAGGATTCAATTTTTTGTCCATGAAAGTGGCCTTCTTGATCACTATCATTTCAGCCAGACGAATTTTGGAGTTAGCAGCTCTGTCACTGTGGGAGGATTTATGTGTGTTCCATTCTAATAGAGTGGTGCTTAGGATGGACCCTGCCTTCCTTCCCAAGGTTAACTCCCTGTTCCATAGATCCCAAGAACTGATCTTTCCGGATTTCTGCCCAACTCAGACCTGTGATCTGGAAAGGAAGTGGCATAAACTAGATGTTCGGAGGGCTCTCCGCATCTATATTAAACGAACATCCACATTCAGGTCAACAGAATCTTTTCTGGTGTAATTCCATCCTTCCACACATTCTTCTACTGTTGGCAGATGGATAAGGGGCTGTATCGCCAAGGCCTATGATGCTCAGGCCTAGCAACCTCCAAGGCGGATTACAGCACACTCAACCAGAAGCTCTGGGCTACACAGGTGCCGATTGGGGAGATCTGCAGAGCAGTGACCTGGTGGTCGCCTTCTCCTTTCATCTGACATTATCGACTGGATGCCTTTGCATCGACTGATGCGGCTTTCAGCAGGTGGGTGCTTGTAGGTGAGGGTGCTCAGGGCCAGACCTGAACCCACCCATAGTGGATATAGGCTTTGGTACATCCTGTTCCTTGGTTTCTCTCTAGCACATTGGAGAAAGAGCATTGGTCTTACCTGATACTCTCCTCCTCAGTGCGCTGAGAGAGAATCCAATCCTGCCCTATATGCAGTCCAGCCCTGGGACACGAAGTGGAGCACAATGTTCCTATCAATCTTACGGCCTCGTCAAAACTGGGGAGCAACAGGAAGGAGACGTGGATAATTAAGATTGGCAGACTCGATCTATAGAGCTACTCAAGACAAGACAACCCGTTCCTTGGATTCTCTCAGAGCACTGAGAAGTAGCATATCAGGTAAGACCAACACTCTTTTTGTAGCCACATTAAAGAAATATATTTTCCATACTTAGCATGTTACTCTTAGGAATCAGCATGACTCTGAAATACACTATTTGGCAGCTATTGTAATAAGACAAGCTGCCTGCAAAATGAGCAGCACCTGAATGGCTGGTGCCCTGTCTCGTTAAGAACTCTGTCCCTAGCCAGCTCAGCAACTGGTAGCTATAAAATCTAAGCAGAGAGACAGGTAGGGTGGTGATATTGGAGTGAGAGGGAAGGTAGGTTTTGTTATTGTGTGAAACTAAAACAGCCTGAAGCAACCTAAGGCAAATAGAAGAGTTGCTGTTCTCGAGAAGTAGGACTAACAAAAAAAAGTAATACAGGAACAGGAGTTGTAGAAGAATTGGAAAAGAATAGTGTAATAGACAATGAATATTTGTGGTTTGCCTAGAGCAGTGGTTCTTATCCTGAGCAATATTGCCCACCAGGGGGCGATTTCATTTTTCAGGGGGGCGATGGAACAAAAAGGGGCAACGCGGGTGTGAAGGAACGAAAAGGGGGCAATATGTGGGCGATGGAGCAAGAAGCTTTGGGGACACTTTTGAGACTTTTTCTCAATGAATCCCTGTATATCTGTCATACAAAAACATCAGATTGCTCGCTATTAGTGGATTGAATTGTGTTTTCAAATGTTCCTCCAGCTAGCTTCAGTACAGAATGCCATACATATGTGAATACGCATCGCATATACAGAAACACAGAAAATACAGAATTCGTGATCAATCAAGTGATGAGTGGCACCAAAATTTTTCACACAGTTGAGATATGGGGAAAAGACTGAAAATAAATTATTTGCATCAATATGTCCTGATGACAATTTTAAAGGAAACAAAAAAGTGTTTGCGTAAATTGAAGAATTATTTCCTATGCTGTGATTGATGTTATATTGGGGAAGGGGGGGGCTATGACAACTTCCTCATTGGCTCAAGGGAGCAATTCATTCAAAAAGGTTAAGAAGCACTGGCCTAGAGTATGGAGTTATGTTGGCTTTCTGGGGTTTTGAGCCCTCTGACCTGGGTGTATCTAAAAGAACCTGTGATACTACCCAAACATTCTTGTCTAATTGTGGCTCATCTTAATTTGGGTTTCACAGGAATAATACTTGATGGATTGCACCCAAAATATATTTAAATTCTGTATCTTAAAACAGAAATTATGTATAAACATTGTTATAAAAATAAAGATAACAGTCATGTTCATTAGCACTGTGTTGTTTTGCATTAGCAATTGGGAGAAAAACAAATAGTATTTGTGTAGCAGTTGTGTCTCTTCCTCAACTGGGAAGCCCTTCAGAGAATTACCTGTGGCCTAGTCACCTCACAACTAGACTATCAGATTAATACTCAGGTTATGACAGCAATTGAGACCAAAATTTCTGTCCTAAGCAATGTGGTTGTGAAATGCAGTGTCATATGACTGCTCCACTTAGCAACTTCACTTAGTAGTCAAGGTTGCCATTTGAAATTAAGGACTGTGCAGCTTGTTAAGTGAGGACCTCATGTGACCACATTGTGGGAAGAGGCAGGCGTCTCAGGCAAATATGTCAGTGGTGAGTGAGTCAGTGCCAGAGGCAAGTACTGGGGAATGTAGGCAGGTGGATGCTGCCACCCTGCTGGGAAAGATAAGGGCCTGGACTGCAACTCAGCTGCACGCCATTGTCAGCCAGGGCAATACTCCTGATGAGGTAGGGATATTTTATTTATGCTTTTCTCATGCATGGCCAGGATGTCTGTTGACAATTCCTGGCAGCTACTTGGCTAAGTGTCTCCCACACTGCAAGATGTCTGGAGAAGGAGGCAGGACAAAGGGGCAAAGGTGCCCTACACAACATGGCTGACCGAGCCCCCGTATCATAGGGTTTGAGCCCAGCTGGCATATGAGAGCCCAGAGAGGAGAGGCAGACAAAGCAAAGCAGATGACAAAGGTCAGCTACGGGTGGCAACCGGGGAGTGGGGGACAGTTCTAAATGTGTAATCATTAAAAGTAAAAATGACTTGATGGCACATAATACAGTGGTACCTCTACTTACGAAATTAATCCGTTCCAAAAGCCGTTTCGTAACTGGAAAATTTCGTAAGTAGAG
>JAEANM010000132.1:0-44951 GCA_017656035.1 Myanophis thanlyinensis | reverse complement strand
TAAATAAATAAATAAAAAAAATGTGATGCCATACACAATTGTTTCCTTCTCTACATTGTTCCTAAATGAGACCTCCAAACCAGAATAATTTGTGCTAGAGAGGCTACAGAGAGATTGGTCTAATTTTTCTCTGTGTTGTTTCTTCTGCCTGTGTTAAGAATCTTAGTGAGCTGGACACCAAGATCCAAGAGAAGGCCATGAAGGTAGACATGGACATTTGTCGACGTATAGATATCACAGCAAAATTGTGTGATGTAGCCCAGCAGCGCAACTGCGAGGACATGATCAAAATGTTTCAGGTGAGACGCGCCCAATTCCCTTCCCATCTGGAGCCAAAACATCTAAGGGCAAAGTCCTCATCACTCTGTCTTCATTCCATGTGTTCACCTCTTGTTTATGGGAGAATCAGGCAGGCATGTTGAATTGGAGGGCAACTCCCACAAAGGGAGCCCCAGAACGTCTCTCCATCCAATTTTGGTGGGCCGTCTCTGGGGAAAAGTTGCCGGAGAGGGAGACATGGTGAAAAGCATGTGTGTCCCTCTAACACCGTCTCTCTCCTCTCCTCCCCACCCTCTTTCTCTCTCTTTCTTTGTCTTATTCACTTGCTCACTTTCTTGCACTGTTTTGCACACATTCTTCTTTCTCTTCTTCCTTTACAGAAGCAGTTGGTTAGTTTTTATTTTCATTAAGCTGGAAAAATATACAAGTTAGAAGCTTTTCTTTAAAATAAAATTTAACTGCAAATCTTGGCATTTTTCTCCTTCTACTTATGTCTTCTTTTGTCTTCTTGCCTCCATCTCTGATGTGTGATTTGAGTTGCTTTATATGAACCCCCATCCGATTCCATCTTCAGCTGCTTAGCTTTTAATTTTAAAAAATAAAAGTTTCTAATCTTGCATTTTAGTCATCACATCATCTTTAACTTGGTCATAATAAGCTTCTCTCTCTCTTACTGTCTCTCTACCTACCTATCTACCCTTTTCTCTCTCTCCCATCCCATCCCATCCCATCCCCATCATCCTTTGCATCTCTTTTCACCCATCCACCTACAATCTCCAACCCAACTTCGTTCTGTAGTCTCTGCACTTGTCTCCCATTAAGGTCCCAGCTACAGTGGGGCGGAAACGGGAGCGAAAGCTGGTCAGTGATGAGGACACCTCCCTCTCTGAGAGTGAGGCCCCAAAAAAAGTAGAAGAGGAAGAAGAGGATGAGACCACTGCGAGCATCAATGAAGAGATGCAGAGGATGCTGAATCAGTTGTGAGTGAGGCATGCCTGCAGCGGGATGGGGAACTAGAGGCACCACAATTCATGTTCAGGAATTGCCAAGCTTTTTAAACAGCACTACTGAATTTGAACCTTGTTATTGCAAAAATGGGTCATTTAAAAAAAATTAAATATAAGTCACTCTTCCCTGTAACTTTGTAAAATTGAATGATTCTCCTGTGTTCTGGAAAGGTGAATAGCCTCTGTTTAGTCTGACCTCTTGTGGGACCATTCAAGAGCACGTAGGTGACTCTTTGGAGAAACCAACTTCACACTGGAAGCTTTCTCTCTCTCTGTGTTCTGGGAAAGAGGGACTGGTACCCAATTGCTGTAACTCCTGGATTACATAGGGACACCATATGCAAGAAACATCCAATCCAGAATTAGAGAGGGCTGGAAAGTTTTCTCCAATTCTGGTGTGTCTAACAGGAAATTGTGGAAGAAAATGTAGCAAAGTCACTTCTTTTGTTTTTACTTGTTCCCTCCACTGATTTACAATTTATCTTCAGGAGGGAATATGATTTTGAAGACGACTGTGA
Organism: Myanophis thanlyinensis; assembly: GCA_017656035.1. NCBI lineage: Eukaryota > Metazoa > Chordata > Lepidosauria > Squamata > Homalopsidae > Myanophis > Myanophis thanlyinensis. The sequence goes on along the minus strand of JAEANM010000132.1, from coordinate 43,147 downwards.
CAGCCTCACCTGGGAGGAGACTGAAGAAACATTGCTGTTGTGGGAAGATTTCTCTGGCTATGCTATTGCTGCTGCTGAGGCACAAGGAGAGGTAACATACAGTTTCTGGCTTCCAAGCAGTCTTTTTTGTCACCTCCAGATTCTGTCCCATTCACTTCTGTATGAGATCTCTTCCTATTGTTTGCTGCGTTCTTTGACTCATTTCTATACCATGCTGGTGGAACCATGGCAGCGCAGTGGTTACAATGCAACACTGCAGGCTAAGTCTGGTCACTGCCAGGAGTTCGATCTTGACCAGCTCTAGGTTGACTTAGCCTTCCATTCTTCTGATGATAGTAAAAGGAGGACCCAAATTTTGTTGGGGGAAATATGTTGACATTGTAAACCACTCAGAGAGTGCTGTGAAGCACTGTGGAGCTTTATATAAGTGTAAGTGCTAAGTGCTATACTGTACTTTTTAGGATGGTGAGGAGGACTGTGTGTTTGGCACATGTTCACATGTGTATGGAAGACACGTCAACCTTCTGACCAAGTTGTTTGAAGAAATAGATTCTTTGGTTTCAAATACATATTTGAATTTCCTTTTTTAAAAAAGAGCAATGACTCATCGGGTTGTTCAAAGTTGGATTGCTTGATCATTGGCAATCCCTTCAATTATCAAGATTTTGCCCTTGCTTTGAGGTAACACAAACTATGACCCACAAAGTAAGGAGGAAAACTGCCTCTTCTTGGGAAGTTTATTTATTTCAAACTCTGTAACAACTCTGGGCAGCTCACAATATAATAAACAGGAAATCCCCCACAATGCAAAGATGGGATCCAGTTGCTCTGTACAAAAACACAGACCAAGACTACATCCAGCTAGGGGTTCCATCCATCCCAAGGCCCAGGGGAAATACCAGGTCTTCTAGGAACAGAAGGGAAGAGCATAGATTTCAGGAACGATCATATTCCACAGGTGCTGTAGGTGCATATAGTGCAGTTTTCAAGTCTTTGTACACTCTGAACACTTAAGCACTCGTTCTCTTACATTGTGGAATGTTGCTATCTGGTCATATATAACTGATCCATCTATCCTCTAGTAGAGAAAGAAGACAATTATATGTACTTCGAAGTCCCTAAATTTATTTCTCTGATTTCTTGAATGGGTGGCTAACCAAGTAATTTGTTGTTCATCTTATACAATGTTTGAGTTGTAGATCTGTTATGAATAGCCCCAGGGTTGCTTATATTAACTACCGAGTGATGCACTCACCAGCTGAGTTCTCAGGCAAGGATTCGATGTACGTGAAAGAGTATAAAGTTAGAGCTGTCAGCATATGCCAGATTATGGCTTCTTTTCTATGACGTGAAACTCAGTCTTTGTAGTGTGTTTGTAGAATTGTTTTGTCTTTGGAGGCAGTACCACTGGGTGGTATCACTGGGCCAAGCATAAGAAAGTAAGAAATAGATGATCAACTGATGCACTCATTATGCAACTAACAGCAATAAATTAATCATGAATAACTGATATAATATAAAAACAATTAAAATAGTATAAATTAGCTCTAACTGAAAAATAAATCTGGCTGAGGAGGAAATTTATTTCCCGAGAAGTAAAGAGGTAAAAGAAGTACAGTTTTAAAAAAAAACCAACAGAACCCCTTTTCGTGTATACCTGACAAATGGACCTCAGATAATGGAACTTTCTTTTGAAGAGAGCCTTTCTTATTATTATTATTATTAGGGTTTATCGCTGATTTATTTATTAATTTATATCCCTCCTTTCCTCCAGGAGGGGCTGAAGGTAGCATAGATAGATATTTCTCTTTTTTTTCACCACAACCCACATTGCTGGAAAATATGTTGGGCTGAGCGAGTGACTGGTTGAAAGTCATTCAAAAGCTTCCATGACTGAGGTCTCCCCAGGGTTAGTCCAACTGTTTAACCATTGTACCACACTGCTTCTCTGTTGTTTATCTATCACATTTACATAAATGTGGTTGATAGAGAAACAAACAATTAAAAAAAATTAGATAACTGTGATAGATAAAAAACTAAATAGATAAATGTGATGAGGGGAGGAGTCGCCACCCTCAAGTCCTCCCCCCAGGATGCTACTACAGAGCATTGGATCCCACAACAACTAGACACAGAGACAGTGCCATCACTCTGCTAAACACTTAATTTCCACAGTTCTGTCTTACGTTTTATATTACCTATGTAGTATGGCTGTGTTACTTTCATCCTTCTCATCTGTTCCACTAACTTCTCTATTGGTATCATTATTTTTATTATTATTACCCTTCATTATTATGATTATTATTGTTGTTTTCCATGTATACTGAGAGCTTATGCACTGGAGGAAAATTCCTCACATGTCTAATCACACTTGGCCAATAAAGCTGTTCTGTTCTGTTCTGTTCTGTTCTGTTTTGTTCTGTTCCATTCCATTCCTTACAAGAGATGTCTTGAAAGTAGATAGTAAGATACTGAAGCAGTTGAAGATTTCAAAGAAAATGATGATAGGTTCCGATTGCTCCAGATTGCCTGAAGTGGAGAGCATTTTGATGTAGCTGAGGTATCTAGATTATCTACCAGAATAGCCTGAAGCAATGCATGTTGAAACAGTAAGTCTTAAAAACACTATAAGTAGCGTAGTGATTAGAAAATGTACTAGAAATGGAAACAAAACTTTCCAAGATTATTTACTATCTCCCACATTTTTCATTGCTGCTTTTAGGATCTTGAAACACAATTATTCATTGTTGTATAATGCTTATGAAGTTTTGAACAGTTGCATGCATGTTTTCAGAGCCACCCCTAAATGTGGCCTCTTTGTTGAAAAAGGGCAGAGAAATGGAGCTGAGAAAATGATCTGTCTGATGCCAACCAGCAAGATTGAGGCAAAATGAAAAGGAACATTCCTGATTTACAGCTTAAATTTAGCTTACCCAAATGTATGCTACATTAACTCTCAAGTGAAATTGTCTTTCTGGAAACAACATAATAAATGATTTTTTAAAAAGAGAAATTATGGTTATATGATCTCTTCCGCCCTGCAATAGGAATGACTCCTCCTCTAACGTTGGTTTTAATGAATGGTATCTGTACTCTCTCTTTCTTCAGCAATCAGATGACAGTTTGGAGAAAGTGATCAAGGACACAGAGTCACTCTTCAAAAGCAGAGAGAAGGAATATCAGGAAACCATTGACCAAATTGAGGTGGGGAAAGAACAATCTCTGTCAGGTTTGGAGGCAAGAGAAACACAAGTTGTCTTCACCTTATTGAATACGAAGCTTGCAAACTGGCATATGTATTATCATTGGCATAATATAGGGTGACCAACCGTCCTCTTTTGCCCAGACATGTCCTCTTTTTACATCCTGTCCGGGGTGTCCGGGCAGGTTTTATAAATTTTATAAATTTACCCGGACGCCCTGGACTGGATGTAAAAGTGGCAACATCATGTCCGGGCAAATGGAGAAAAGCGAGAGGCTCCAGCAAGAGTGCAATCAAAAATCCAGCAAGAGTGCAATCGAATGCGGTCGATTTCCGGTGAAGGGAAGACAGCCCCGCCTGCCGCTACCCCCCCGCCACCGCCGCTGCCCCCCCGCCGCCCCCCCATCGCCCCACCCCGCTGCCACCCCCCATCCCCCCGCCGCACGCCGCCGCCATCCCCCAATCGCCCCGCCGCACGCCGACGCCGCCCCCCCCGTCCTCTTTTTGGGCTGTCAAATATGGTCATCCTAGCATAATAGCACAATGTCAATGTCTTGGCTTAGAAAAGCTAGATGGCAACAGCAAAAAAATAATGAAAGAAAGTAGTGAAATCTCTCTAGAGAAGGAAAAAAAGGTTACTTCAAAAGGGAAAAAAATTAAAACCAGTGTGAGTCCTACTTAGATAAATTACCCATGGGAACTTGCCAATTGGTTTACACAATGTGTTAATGTGGTTTGATTTTGACCTAGAATTACATATAAAGGAACTTCTGGTTTGTTTGGCATATCGTGGTTAAAACAAAATCTGCATTGGTATAATGTCTGGACTTTATGAATTCCAAAAGCATTTGTCTAAAGAGGAATATCCTTTGATGGTGGGTGTCCAGTTGTTGCATCCACAGATTTGATGTGCAATAAAGTTTTGGCCAAATGGCAGCACTCTAAAACATAGGGTAACCTATGTCTTGGTCACACTAGAGCACAGATGTCAAACCACAGCAAATTGCTGTCACATGACGTATCGTGATTATTTTTTTCCCTTCACGGAGCTGGTGTGGGCGTGGCCTGCATAGAATGCATCCAGCCTGTGGGCCACCAGTTTGATACACCTGCACTAGAACATGGCTATGATGAAAATCAATTTTTATGTACAAATGGAAGAAGCATTGCAGTGAAAGACAGTCACAGAAGAAATTATGTATGTATGTACATATATACATGACAAAAATGAGATACAGAGTGGTATAAGGGAATATTTGCCTGGCCAGCAACATAGGTACAACCAGCCCTTTTGAGAGCAAGCAGGAAATAGCATAATGTTCCCAATATTGTTGGTGGAATGATCCCTTGTGTTGCTACCCTTTTATTTAGCTGGAATTAGCAACAGCAAAGAATGATATGAACCGGCATCTGCATGAATACATGGAGATGTGCAGCATGAAGCGTGGGCTAGATGTGCAGATGGAGACATGTCGTCGCCTCATCACCCAGTCTGGAGATAGGTAAGTGCCCATGGGATTGGTGACAATAGTATAGTCATGTTGTAACCCTAGATGGTGTGGGGAGCGGGGTGGGGTTAGATCATATGAGTTCTCCAGATAGCAGTAAGGGGTGCAGAAGGATCTAGGGGTGAGACTAGGCAACATGGACTTCTGGAGTTCTCTTCTCCATTGTGGGAGCACCTCAAAGGGGGGATGATGATGGCAAACCTGAGCTGGATTCTGAGTGATTGGCTGTAACCCCCCCCTTGCAGACTTGCAGGAGTTGTGTTTCGTGCCATGTGTCTCTAGAAGGTGATGCAGTTTTCTCAGATGCAATCGCTGTCGAACGACAACTTTCATCGGAAAAAGAAGCACCACTGATCGGCCGGGCCTTTGCACTAGCTTATGGGACAATGAATTCAATGCAGCACTGGGGCGGGGAAGACTTTTGACTTTCCCATCCAACTATAATCCTAGGCTTAGCAAGAATCCAATGAAGCTCCTTCCTTGCCCATCTCAGTTTCCTCTTTGTGCTCTTCAACAGTGTCCACTCTAGTTATGAAGCCAACCTAAGACTTCAGCCAAGTCTCTCCATGCAACCTGTGCTGTCTTGTGGCCTGATGCTTCTTGAGCCCTGCGTCTGACCCCTTGCAGGCCTCTTCCCTCTTCTCCTAGCCCTAGTGCCCATGTGACCCACGCCCTTTTTTTCTTTCAGAAAATCTCCTGCTTTTACTCCGGTACCGAACTGTGAATCGGCCCCAAACGAGGAAACAGAGGAGTCCGATCATGACCTCCCAAGTGATGCCTCGATAAGATAATGAGGGAGGCTTTGTCCCCTCTGCGTGCCCCCCTCCTGTCCCAGGAGTGTGAGCCTATGGAGGGGAGATTTGTCCTAGCTAAAGCTCTGAGGCGCGGAAAGGGGCAAGAAGCCGCTCCTAGAATTCTGCCCCTCATGCCTTCCCTACTTGAAGGTGGAGCCAACAACCAAGATGCCCAGGGCAAGGAGACGTCCCAGCTCTTTCCCACCCCTTCCTAATTCTCCCTTCTTGCCATTGCTTGTGTGGGGAGGCTCCCATCTAACTGTATCTGGCACCCTGAAGATTTGCCTTATGAAGCCCCGTCTTCCTTGCAGCCTCCAAACGTATGTGACTTTCCTCCCCCTGCTGTATATAAGCAGGGTCTGCCTATCTCAGCAAAACTGAACTTTCTCTTGGTGCCAAGTGGACCACTGAAGGCTGGGCTAATAGAGCCCTCCCTCCAGGCCACAATGTACACAATAGTGACAGTCTGTTGTGGAGACACAGAATGAAGAACCCCATCCCTCCACCTCAGCTCTGTCCTTGCCTTGCTTGGCTGTGCCCTTCTGGCGCAGAAGTCGTATGTGATGTGTTATGTCTGGAAATGAGAACATTAAATGGTTACCTTCCTTTTTAAATAGCTGTTGTTAGTGAGTTTGTTTCCAAAATGTGTGTCTCGTGTAGCCAAGTTTTTAAAGGATATGTAATGACCCTGTTCTGAGCAACGAAATGGGTTTTTCAGATGATCCAAAATTATTCACAAGGGTATATACTATGTACAGACCACAAAAACTCCAGACCTGGTGAATGGGCAATAAAATTCCATAAAATATAACTGTAAACGAGACAGTGATACAAAACCACCTAAATTTAAATCCATGATACAAACTGGGAAATATCTCTTAAGAGGGGGAATGAACAGTGATTTGGGCTTGCTAAGCTTGGAAGACAGAGAATGTGACATCATAAAGGTGGAAAAACTTGAATGGTAACGAAATATTTCACACAGCAATAAGAATTTAAGGCAATCCAGTGAAAGTTAATAGGAGATTTAGGACACATAAAAATGTAGTCCTTAATTAATGAATTTCACAGTTACGAGATGTCCTTGGCCTCTGCTATAACTATTCAGCTTCACATTTCAATATAAGTAAGTCTCAATATTTGAACCTTCTGGGATCAAGAATGGGGGAGGGGGTGGCCTTTAAGTCTGACTTAGCTTCTCAGAGGTATCTTCTGGCCTATTACTTCCTGCTGGATTAAATAGCCCTTCAGACTCATGATCCTAGATGTTTAACCCATCCTGCATTTCCTCGCTTTTTCCAACATGGGAAACTAAGGAGAGCTGGAACAAGTCAAATTTCCTTCCCAGAGGTAAGCATTTCAGAAAAAATTAATTCAGGTGTGTCATGCCCAGCGTATGCCTGTAGCCATCAAAGCCTGGATTGGCCCATTGACTTACAGTAAGGGTCTATTCTGCCTGGGTCCATCTGGGATTGCTCTGGCCATTTTTCCTCAAGGATTCCCATATTTGATGCTCACTTTGTGCAAAGTGTTGTACGAGACCTTACAAGAAGTGCTCCTCTCTCTGTATCAACACTCTTGAGAGATACAACTGCAGTAACCCCAACATTGCCAGGGTTGGTCATCAACCAAGAAAGTCTGAAGCAGTGACAGTATTGTGTCAAGTCTGCCCTCAAATCTCATTGTCTGCTAAACTAATCAAAATTAGTGGGGAGTTACAAAAATGACATAAAAATTATTGGATTTCATGTTTCTCCAGATATTTGGAGTAATTACTACTAGAATTCATACCAATTAAATCATACTTTTCTGTTAAAAAAAAAGTAAAGAAAAAAGCCGTGGCACATTTTTTTGTTATTGTTGCTAGATGTTGTTATTGTTTTTCTATTTTTGCTTCAAACATTTCCAATTCCCTTGCCTCTTACTCAGTTTTGTACACAGCAAAAATGTTTTATTTGTACATAATTATTTGTACATAATATATAATTATTATAAATCCAATATCTTATGATTTATTTTTTCTTGAAGTTGCACATACATTTATTCCTATGCCCCAGTGTATTTTTTAATATTATCTTCTGCATTATTATTATTTCTTTACTATGTTTGTATTATAAACTTATTTTAATGTTTTGTTTGGGGCATGTTTAAGTATATTTTAAAAATAAATTATAGCCAATCATTCACCAAGAAGACAATACCTGGGGCAACATAACATTAAAATTACCCAAGCATGATAAAAATAAAATAAAATAGTGGTAAAGCTGACATTATTGATAAAGAGGTAAAGTAAATATGACTTTAATAAACAAAAAAGCAGGATTTCATTAAGAATTTAAAATAGTTCAGATGGATGAGTTACTTAAATAAAAGAAAAAACTATAACTATGAGTTACTTAAATATAAGAAAAAACTATGTTTATTCACAAAGGATTTCAAAAAGAAAAAAGGAAAACAGGAAAAGATATGGCAGTTGCATGCACCTACACGGACATGCAGGCATACATCTGGATACACATCTGGAAGTATGTGTAATACTTTTGGAAAGAAAGTCTCAAACCCCAAATTTCAGAATGATCTGGACTTATAGAGTGTCAAGAAAGGTAGAATGAGATCAAGCTTGGGCAGGATGCCGAGAACAAAGATGGCTTCTTCTGAAAAAGGACTCAATATACCAACATTTAATGAAGATGTTTAATGGAGTGACAAGTAACAAAAGAAAAGTACACTTATTTTGGCACAGGCTTATGGGTGTGGATTTTGCCAGGCGACCATGGACAGCAGTAAGAGTGGACAAGGCTGAAGCTCAATACTGAGAGAAACATGGTTAGGGAATTTGTTTAAAAAATAGGTTTGAACTTTAAATCTGCAGGTCAGGTTAACGTGAAACATCCTATGTGAAGAAACTTGCAGATTATTTGGCTGAGCCATCTGTGTTATTCTAAAAGGCCATGTGCCCCTGAGGGAGAGGGAGGAAGAGCCACTACCAAAGCAACAATCAGATAAATGAGGGCTGAGCCCAGGGCAAGAATGTAAAGTGAATAAGCATCTCAGACAAGCCCCTAGAAAAGCAGAAATTTTGCTTTTCTCTTTAAAAAAGAAGACTGGAAGCAGAATTTCAGATTTGGTAATCTGACATTGGCTGCATCATAAGAGATGCGAGTGTCTTGGTAACTACAAATTATTAGATATCAACTTAGATGTGTCAGGAGCAAGTTTTGCCATGCTAATGTTGTCTTAGTATTTGATTGAATAAACTGGTAGTTTGTAAGGATACTTTAGTATTCTTGACTTTAGCAAGAGATTTGACTAAGAGTCCATGATGTTTAACCTTTAGTAAGTTAGTTAACTATAGTTAAATGGCACATCTAACTAAGTGGAGCTAGAACTCACTTGAAAACTATATTTAAAGTATTCTTATGAGTGATTCTGCATCAAATTGAAGTAAGATATTAAGTTAGTCCAACCCCAATTGAGCCCTGTTAAGTAGGACATTTGTTAAGTGAGTTTTGTCCCATTTTATGATATTTCTTTCTTGCCACAGTTGTTAAGTGAATCACCGCAGTTGATAAGTCAGTAACACTTTAAGTGAATCTGTCTTCCCCACTGATTTTGCTTGTCAGAAAGTTGTACGACAATGACTATCATAAATATGAGGCAGTGTCCAATTATCTGAATTTTGGATCACATGGACAAGGGGATGCTGCGTACATTGTGTGAAAAACAGTCATAAGTCACTTTTTTAGTGCCATTATAACTGAGCAGCCACTAAATGAAGTGTTGTAAGTCAAGAACTATCTGTACAGTTACAGAGTTCTGCCTTGGGCCTGGTACTTCTTATAATTTTAGTTAATGGAGCAGATGAAGATGACACAACGCTTATCAAAATTTGCAGATGACAGAATTCAGTAGAATAGCAAACAATCTAGAAACAGAAGCAACATTCAAACTATTTATAGGTTAGAGAAATGGGCCCAAAATAACATTAGTGAGAAATTCAAAGTTTTTTATTTAGGAGAAAAGATAAATGTAGACACAGGATGAGGAATGTCTAGCTCAGTAACAAAATGCCTGATAAGGACCCTGGTAGCTAAAAGGGCAAATGCAGTTTTAAGCAGCATCAGTAGAAATACAGTTTCCAACTCTTTGTAAGAAAGTATTTTGTAGTCTAAGTTACCTAAGCTTCTCCACAGCTAAGAACTGTGCCCACCTCCGTTACAAGTCAGGTAAGAACCTGAACCCCACAAGTGAATGTAAGAAAAGGGGAAACAAATGAACTGTGTAAGAGGAAAGAAGGATTGAAAGTCCTGAAAACTTCAGACTAACCAACTGAAGACATATTATATGGAAACATACAAAAGGCCAGGAACTGTCAGACAGGAAAGATCAGGTCCACACATAAAAGTCCAGTTCAACTGATAGGAATATTCTCAACTAACAGTCAGCACTATTTTGGTGCTAGATAATGGTCAATGAAATTCAAGGGAGGTTGGGTTTAGTTCTGTTGTGACCATATAGAGAAATTGTGAAATAAATAAATTAATTCCAGGCTGATCCCTCTTTTAACTCTGCCCCCAGGTTCTGCCACTCCTTCTCCCACAGGAATGGTGCAAAGTGCTTCTGCTAACTCATGCTGCATCTATTCTCTGTAGTAGCCCGTTATTTAAAGGTACAGGAAACTTCCTAAGGAGAGCACTAATTCCACTACATTAATTGTTCAGGCTTGTCCTGGAGTATCGTTTCTAACTCTGAGCATTAAACTTTAAGAAAGATTTTGAGATACAGAAGGATAAAAAATTGATTCAAGGAATGAAAGCTAAACCTGAGGAGAAGAGACTAAGTGATCTAGGTGTGTTTGCTACTACATAATAAGAGTAGGGAGACAAGCCTAAAGAGGGTTTGCAGATTTCCAGTACTGCAGAGCATAGAGCACATAATTAAGTTTTGTGTTTCAAGATGAACACTGAGAAGAAGAGCATTGTCGAAGGGCAGGTTGACAGTGTAACTGATACCCAGTAAAATAGTTCCTCTTCTCTAGATGGGTTCAGTTGGGCTGTCTAAATGGCTCTTTTCACATCTCTGATGTGATGAAACATCTTTTCACTCTCAGTTCCCATCCGCTATCAGGCACTCTGGGATGTTTTTCTTTTCTGTTTGCATTTGCCCTTAGCAGAACTTCCCTTTGAACAGGTTGGAAGCCACCTTGCAGATACAGATTTGCAAGAGCTTTTTGCAAGATTTTTATTGTTAACCCAGTTTGTTACTGGGAGACCACTCTGGTCTCCATACGTCATGAGTTAGGTTTGTTCAAGTGTCCAGATTTCAATTGTTGCTTGTGGCACCCTGTGCCAGATAGCACAGTTATGTCTAAAACTGTTAACTTGGTTTTACTTAGGTCCCCCTCCCTGCCCCCAAAATCATATTTAAAACATTTTTCACAATGGTTAATCATAACTGAGGATCATTGTTCTTCTCTGGCCTGTTCAATAATTTAAAAAGAGAAAAACTAGTTCAGTTCATACATCTAAGGATGTATGAACTTTATTTAAAATCTTCCAATGCATCTAATTACAAGCTCTTGTGGTGTTTCTTAAAAGCAATAGAATCTGCAATTGTAAGTTTCCACTTCATACTATATCAATCTTTACCTTACAATAGCAGATATGCCACAACCCCACAAATAGTGTCCTGTCACTTCAGGGTGTCCTAAAGGTGCTTTTTCAAGAGGCAACTGAATTTTCTGCGATTTTTTGTTGATGACACCGCCGTGGTGGGTCTGATCTCTGACAACAACGAGACAGCCTACCTAGAAGAGATCACAAACCTAGAGAACTGGTGTCTGAAAAACAAACTCCTTCTTAATGTCAGCAAAACAAAGGAATTGGTAGTGGACTTCAGTGCAAAACAGGAAAGGAAATACCAGACCCCAGTCATCAATGGAAGCCCGGTAGAGAGAGTGGACTGCTTCAAATACTTCGGAGTACACATCTCAAAGAACCTGTCATGGACCTTCCACATCAACACCATGGTAAAAAAGGCCCGACGTGTCTTCCACCTCAGACGCTTGAGAGACTTCAGACTTCCACCGAAGGTGCTTAGGAACTTCTACTCCTGCACTGTAGAGAGCATCCTGATGGGCAACATCACAACCTGATTTGGGAATAGCACCATGCAAAACAAACACTACAGAGGGTGGTACGCTCAGCTGAGTGCATCATCCACACCAAACTCCCCGAGCTGCACTCCATCTACAACAAACATTGCTGGACCAAAGCTAAGAAGATAGCAAAGGACCCCAGCCACCCCAACAATAGACTGTTTACCATGATGCGGTTGTGAAAGCGTTTTCGATCTCTGAAGGCAAACACAGAATGAGAAAAAGCTTCTTTCCACAAGCAATACGGACACTAAACCAGGAACCACAAGAACACTCAGGACTATAATAGAAACCACGATTGTATCTACATATACACAATGTACCCACCTTCCCAACTATCCCCAACTTATTCCTAACTTATTTCCTACCCTACCCCTCCCATTTTGCCTTAACTTACTCGCAGTCGCGGGCAGTCGCGTAAGCATCTCACTGCATAGCGTACCATGTATGACTGTGTATGTGACCAATAAATTTTAATTTGAAATTTTCTTTGAGACGTTTCACTTCTCATCCAGGAAGTTTCTTCAGCTCTGACTGGATGGTGAGGAATAGAATGATTCACTTCAGGGTATAAATACTGATTTTAGAAAATGTCCTAAGATGAGCCTGCATGTCCTTTCTTTGCATCCATCTCTACTCCATGGTTCTCCCTCTCCCAGCCAGCCAAATCTCACACAGATTACACATTCAGCATGCTGCTGCAACATTCGCTTAGTTGGGAAATGCCATTGCTAGAGGCAAAATCTGGTTTGGAGATATAAATGATATGCCTTTCCCCTATTTACAAGTTGGGGTGCAGGTGGGGATATATCTGTTTCGCAGAAAACCGAAAAATTCCAGGAACACTGGCTCCACCAGTCTTGCAATCACTGCCAGCATATTAAAGCATGTTTTATTGCCCTGGAGCGCCATCTAGAGGATTCTCAGCTGAAGAGTTTGGTGCTTACATTTCATTAAAAAAAATGGTTTAATAGGCTAGCATTGTGACGGCCTTCAAGATTTGGAGCACAATGATAATAATTTTACTGTCTCCCAAATGGGCATCCAGTCATTTCTAACCAGTTAATTTAATGCCTGTATTTGTATACTGCTTTATTAAGTCCCTTTTCCAAAGGGACAGATGCCTCTTACTGCTATTTATATAACATTTCTTGCATACTTCAATACAACTGCTTTATCTAACGAATAATGGCTAAGAGGGGAAGGAAAGGTGATAAGTCATAGAATTTACCATTTAATTTTTTTTCCTCATAGCAATTATTAGAGGTTTAATCTTCAACAAATCACAAGGTAGATAAAATGCCAGCTAAATATTGCAAGAGAACAGAAGGGCTGTCATGACTGAGAAAAAAAGGACAAGAACAACAAAAAAGTTAACCTCCATGGTAGTAGGCACATCAGAGTCATAGCTAAAAATCTTCAGATGTCCTAAGCAGTTATGTTCGGTAGCTACATACATTTTTTTTATTTTCATTTATTTTTTTTATATTCTCTTCAAAATTTAAATTGCTTTTATTCTATTGAATACTTTAGTCAAAATTACGTTTAAAAAAGAAATAGGAAGACTTCTCTTCATTGCAGCCAGTTTCTCTGATTCTGCTAAGATACTGAGTCAAACTAGTCTCCTCTAAAAGCCAGCATTTCTTGGATTTTGCAAAGTGACTTTCCTCCCGTGTCTAATTGAAATTAAATCTAAGATTCTGCCAATTCTCCACACAATCTTGATCTTCATTGGCTAAAATGAATACTTGACGTAAGGTTTAAAAATGACCTAAGCTTTGCTACAAGTTTCTCATTTATGTATCCCAGAGAGAGCATTCCCAACGGCCAGATACTCCGATATGTACCCTGTACATAGGAAAGCTTGTATAGTATTAGCCATGTCATGCATGTAAACTTAAAACCTTCTCATTTTACAATGTCAGCAAATTTAACTGTAATCAAATTGATATTCATGTATTACTCATGAATATGTAACAAATTTTGTGTTTTTACTTCCAGACTCCAAATTGCTCAGTATGTAATCGCAGTATATGAAAGGATTCCAAATAGGCAGGCGATATTTCAGATTTTTCTTTGTTCTTTATTGCCACCATCAGGATCATACTTTGCAGATTGCACAGGCTAGGGCAGGGGTGGGCAATTACGGCTCCTTCATGACTGTAGACTTCAACTCCCAGAATTCCTGAGTCATGAAGGAGCCATAATTGACCATCCCTGGGCTAGGGGAGCCCATCTCAGAGAAACCAGTAGCAGGGAAACCAACAATGTTCAGTCTTTCAGAACATGACAGCAACAGAAATATTAATCAATAACCAGCAGCTTTGTCCTGTATCTGAGCAGGAAACAGGGCCGGACTACAGCTAGGAAGTTCAAGGCCCTTCTAACCACCCACCAGTATTGCAGCTCTCCTCTGGCTGCTTGCAGGTCAAAGGGATCTCAGAACACAAAATTTCCTCAAGGATTTTTCTCCATGTGTCACCCGTGTTTGCATATGAAAATGTATACATCATTAAATCCAACGCTACAGTAAAATTATAGCCGCTTCAGCTTGACCGAGTTCATTTAATATGAATAGCATTTGCATTTCCTAATTCCACCCAGTTCCGCAGGAACAAATTCATTCATCATTCCATATATCCTTAGTTCAGTCCAGTGGGAAGTGGAAAAAAATTGAAAATTGATTTTTGAGCAATCAAACTTACTCAAAGCATAGCTATTCAGGATTGTGGAAGGAACAAGCCTGCAAAAGTTTCAGCTATTTTAATACTTTAGCAGAGTCTAAGAACCAGCAGCCTATTTCCAAAGTGGGAGATTATAACTATTCATATATTTTAGAGGAACTTTAACACAAAACTATTAGGTAAGCTTATGCAAGTTGCAAAGCAATGTTTTTTGAAATGGATTCTAGAAGGGATAAATAAAGGCCTGTGCCAAATGTATTTCCCTAAGGAAGCCAAACTCTAGGATTAAAAAAAGGATTCTTCATAATTGGAATACTAAGTAAAGTAAGGCATTTTTATACGGCAGCTGTATCCTGGAACCTGCAAATCTGTTGTGGGTGTATTGTGAAATGTAAGCCAGCTCTTAAATTTTGAAAAGCATCCTTACAACCTCAGTCCCAATACTGTCACACAAGAGAAGAAATTGGTTTTGAGACAGTGATGACTTTATTAAAGAGGGGAGATGTTGTTACTGAAACATTCACGTTTCTTCCAGCCTCTCTACTTCCTCAGAGGCAGATGGAACAAAGTGCCTCTAACTGCAAAATACAGAGCCAAGTTGTAAGAAAAAGAAAACCGTACAGTCTTTACTCCTTAGATGCCATATGAACCATCAGGTCTACCACACGATTGCTGTATCCATATTCATTATCATACCTAAGAAAGAAAGGAGGGTTTCTTTTAGTCTTGAGAAAAATAGCAGTGGCAAAAAGAGTGGCATGAAGCCATTGCTTGCCACCACATACTCCCACATCTGCTGTTCTGCATAATATTAAGCATTGCACCTCCATCTTTTCCCAAATCCAGTAAAAGCCAAGTAACAGCCACCCACATCTACCCCCTTCTATCTCTTACCAGGAGACCAGCTTGACAAAATGATCATTGAGAGCAATGCCAGCAGCTGCATCGAAGATGGAAGAGTGGGTATCGCCATTGAAATCACTAGAGACCACCTGGAGAAGAAGAAATAGATGTTATAATCCATGAAGATAAGCATTGAAAAGCAAAGTCTAGAATTTAAGCCTCCCTATATTTATGAGCCAAATCAAATGATGCTTAATGGTTGTACTAGGTGGCCACATTTTACATGTTGAAGGCAAAAGAAAAAGCATATTTTATGATTACATAAATGTCTGCAACACTTAAAAACTATTGCCAAATTTCTAATCATGTTACCACAATTGTTATAAAGTGTTCCAATGGAGCTGACAGTTACTTTTGTTATCATCAAAAAATTTCAGTTTACCTGGTCCTCTGTGTATCCCAGAACACCCTTCATTGGGCCTTCAGAAGCTGCCTTCACAACTTTCTTAATATCATCATACTTCGCCTAAGAAAGTGAGAGACAGAAGTATTAAATAAATGAATTCTGCCCCAATTTCCTATTGTGTCGCAAGCTTATTGTCAATTCATTCCCACCAATATCTGCTACCAGTAAAACAGCCTTGGCAAAAAGCATGTTTTCTCGAGGACAAGAAGTTTCCCACTCCCAACTTAAGTTACAAAGAATCTGATTGCAGTTTAAAGCAGCATTTCCCAATCTCACATCCCCCACAACTGAGTTTTAACAAATTTCCCAAAACCTAGAAAAGTAAGGCCCAATAGCATTGGTTAACCATTGCATGAGTTTTCTGAATCTCTTTGTTGATCTTTTGAACCCCAGTCTTGTACTAGCAGTAAAGCAGGCTCAGAACTACTGTATGGATACTCACTGGTTTCTCTAAGCGGCATGTTAAGTCCACAACAGAAACATTTGGAGTTGGGACACGGAAAGCCATTCCTGTGAGCTTCCTATGAATGTAGGAAAAATTCATGTTAAGATATACATAGTCCTTGTTTTGGCCTATGATGCAATCACTGGCACTTTGTCCTCAGGAAGACTTACCCATTCAGATCAGGAATGACTTTGCCTACAGCCTTGGCTGCACCTGTGGATGCTGGGATGATATTCTGAGCTGCTCCTCTGCCATCTCTCCACAGCTTCCCGGAGGGACCATCCACAGTCTTCTGTGTGGCTGTGATAGCATGAACTGTGGTCTGGAAGAGAAGAAGCAGGATAGACCATTTATACCACCTAAAGTTGAATATTTATTCCAAGTACCACAGGAAGAATTTGCACACCTGACCACCATTCCCGTTTAACATTTTACCAACACAAATCTGAATTCTTTTTAAGTGTTGAAGGAACAGAGGGACTATCTAGGGCTTGAGCAATTCACATACCATAAGACCTTCCACAATGCCATAGTTGTCATGGATGACCTTGGCCAGTGGTGCCAGGCAGTTGGTAGTGCAAGAAGCATTGCTGGGAGAGGGAAAAAGGGAAGAAGCACTCAATGGATGAACATGCACCATTTTAGAAGACCCATGTTATTCTGGCAATACAGCCTTGTTCTCCCCCTCCCCCCCTTTACCTGACAACTTTCAAAGATTTGTCGTATTTCTCATGATTGACACCCATTACAAACATGGGAGCATCAGCTGATGGGGCAGATATTATAACACGTTTAGCACCACCCTTCAAGTGAGCCTGTAAGGGAAAAGAGTAAGTTTACCTCCTATTTTAAAAAATACAAATAATCCAAGATTGGTCAGCAAGCACTAATCACACTTTGCTATGCAAATTCTTTTCTCTGGATTTCTCATATAGTATGATGTAAATGTTTGATAATTTTTTATTTATCAAATCTATTTGCCACCCATCTCACAGTTCAGCAGATAAATAATTTAAAGTAGCAATGTCCAAATGCCAAAAATATTGTTTCACCATAGTACTTCATCAATTGATCTACTTCCTCATCAGGAGATAAGAGTTTTGAGCATTTGTACATAACACATTAAATTCTAAAAAAATAAAATGGAATCTTGTTCAGTTGCAAAGTCATGTCCCACTCTTTGCAACCCTCATAAAAATAGAATACAAACACTTATGAATCCAGATGGCATCCTGATTTTCTACACGTATCAAAACTGTACACCTCTCTTTACAGCAGAAATTTGTGCAATGCTCCTTCCTCTTGTAAGAGATACTTACACTAGCTTTCTCTGTGGTGGTGAAAACACCAGTTGATTCCACAACATATTCTGCACCAGCCTCACCCCACTTAATGTTTGTAGGATCACGCCTGGCAAGAAGAAAAGAGAAAAGGACCAACTTAGATTCTGCAAGCAAGAAATAAGACTACACAAGTAAAGAAAACCTGAATGGAGGGGATGTTACTCACTCTTGAAAAACAGTGATGGTATGCCCATTGATGACAAGTTTTCCATTCTCAGCTTGGACAGTGCCAGGGAAGCGGCCATGAGTAGAATCGTATTTAAACATGTACACCTGAAATTAAGACACACAATATTAACTCAATGTAGCTTACTGGGACACATTTCTAGCATATTGGAGGAGAGTATTATTTGTTGACATATGAATGTTTCTATCATTGAGTGTAACTTATTTTGCCTTAAAAAGCAGACAAATCCAGACCCCGTGAAGAACAACAGAGGGTTATTACCATGTAGTTCAGATCAATGAAAGGATCATTGATGGCGACGACTTGGACCTTACCACTCAGGATTGCTGCTCTGGTGACCAGACGGCCAATACGGCCAAAACTAAAAGGAAGAAAAATATGAAATATATTATCTCCAGAATGGGTTATGACACAAATGTCAAACTTGTAATGTTTTTTCCCTTTGTGGAGCTGGAGTGGGTGTGGTCTGCCGGCTGCCAGTTTGACACCCCCTGCATTAAGAAAACTAATTCAGCTCAATATGTAGGGAAGAACAGAAAAGCAGTTTGAGAAAGCATCAAGGACCACCTTTTCAGATAAGAAAAGAAATAGAGTGGAGTAACTACTTACTCAGGTGGCATATAATAGTGAGTGGCAAATATTAGACGAATTGTCATGGTGTCCTGTAGAAGATCTGAACTATTAACACAGTTTACTAGCAGTGGCTATGCAAAATAAAGATGAAATTTGTATTACAAAACACTTAAGATACCCTATAACTATTTCTGGTTTAGTCCGTAAACTTGTAGTTCTGGGCAAAGGAAACTTATTCAGGGTAGACTCTCTGCTTTAACACTGAATATCTATTTGAGCCTTCTCTCTGGTATTTTAAATGGTAGCAAAACATCCCTACAGAGACATACTGTGTAACCATCACTGAAATATGCAGCCTGAGTTCCATGTTTGATTTGTTCTACTACAGAATTCAACTGGAAACATCACCAGGCTTATAGAGCAATCATCCACCAATACCAGAATAAGGTAGGATACAGCTCAGAAAATTCTTCTTAGTTTCTTTACAGAGGTAAGGGGCCAATGAGAAAATGGAGGATGGGAGAAGGGTAGGGATATGGCTCTGCCCGTTACAAAAACATACTTCAGAGCCTTAAATAGTATGTGGCTTGTATTTGAAACAAAGAGCATCCTTGCAGGAAACAGAATAACTCCCTCCCTTCCCCCCAAACTTGTGGTCATCCTCCTTCAAAATCCACCTTTTTTCCTCTGCAAAATAACACAGCATTAACACATATTGAAATTACCATGCAGTTTGGAAAGAGTTTCCCTCTTAATTAAATCAGCAAGATTGCTCTAAAATGTTTGCTGAGTGAGTGTGCTTTCAAAATTAGATTTTTGTGACTACCAAAATAAAGGGGAACTGAAGCTTTTACAATTTTACAGCTGCACAAGGCTGCTGTAAGTTATCTAACTAGCAAGAATGCTTCAGGGTTTCTTATTGAAATTCAAGACTAGAGGGTTTTCAGGGAACACACCCGAACCTCTGCCAAGAAATTGTTTATCCTGCCCATCAAGCTCTAAAAATCAGTTCCAGTTATTTCATTATCAGTCTTTTATACAAGTATCTTGGGCAGAACTTGAGTTGCATCTGCCTATTTGTCCTTCCTAGGGAATGTTACTTGAAACTCCCTTCTTTACACCACCCTCCCCATCCTGCTATTCAAAGGTCAAACACTAACTTTAGAGCCAGTCCTCTCAGATACTGAGCTGGAGTTATCTGGTTACAGTTTTTGGCTGCTAAGAAGAGCAAGGAGGTCACATTCTTAACAGGCCCTTCAGACAGAAGGATATATAATCCTCCCTGCAGACATTACGAGATGCTCTGTGTTTGCAACATGTAAAGGTATCAGGGGAAAAATGTATAGAATTAAAAGCAATATGGAGAAGAACTATTGTAGCTTCCTGATGGGAATGACTCAGCAATTAATGGTTAGAAAAATGAGTCAGTCCGAGTTTCCTGTACCCATGGTGGCCACAAGCCTGCTCCATGTGCTTCAGCTGTCCCAGAGCACAAAAGGCCAAAGATGGCAGCCTTAAACATTTACACAGGGTGCCAGTTGAGCGAGAAAAGAGTGCCAAAGAAAGCTACACAAGTAGATCCTGTTAGAGAGAAACAGCTGCTGGAAAGGGGGAGGGCGGGGATGACTTCTAGATGTCCTTGGAAAGGAAAGGAATGCTGGGCTGGAAGCTCCCGCTGCAGCCTCCCCAAGATCTGCAAGAAGCTCAGGCTGGACAGCAATACTGGCCATCCCCACACCAGAGTCCCCCTATTGGCCGGAAAGTTATTCATGCTCCCATGCAAGGCTTGCCCCTCCCTCCCTCCTTCCCTCCCTGCCATGCATAGGCAGCCTCGCTGCACGTCCGCCCCCCTGGAACTCACCCGTTGATACCAATTTTCACCATCTTCGCAACTGGAAAAACTGTTTCCTAGAGGAAAAGAGGACACAAACTTCAACAACCGGTTCCAGAAACTTCAAACCTTCCCCACCCCCACCCCGCCTCAAGATAGATGCGCTGCAGGCTTTTAAACGATGGCGGAGTCGATGAACGTCGGTCCTTAAAAAACAGAAACCCAGTTTCGCCCTTCGCCCGCGAAAACTTTTCCCCTTCTGAGAGAGGCGTGCCGCCTCACGGCCGGCAGGCGGGAGGCGAATTAAGAAGCCTTGAGGGGAAAGGAAGCCGCTGACTGGGGAAGGAAGTGTCCACGGGCGGCCTGCGACGCCTTCCCCACCCCTGCGAAAGACTGGGGCCGGGTGTGTGTGGAGCGCAGCTGCCTTTCCTGAAGATTTCCCCCCCACACACACCTGTAAACTTTCTCGAAACTTTGTTCCCGCCCTGCTCGCTCACGAGAAACGCGGCCCCGAGTCGCGCATCCTGCTTCCGCGGCTGCCGCTCCCACCCCACACATTGCGAGAACCCAGTTCAGTCTCGCCCGGCAACGACTATGGTCTATAAACGCTCCCCCTTTCCCACAGCAACCGAGGCACAATCCGGGTCTTTTGCATGGGACGGTGCCCGACCGAAGGCTTGCGACTCTCGAGGGGGCCCGCCACCGCCCGGCAAAGTTACAATACCAGGAGCGCCCCCCCCCCCCCAAAAAAAAAAAAAAACCCCAAACTATTTCGAAGGGAGCGCTTACCCGAGAGGGTCTGACCTTACTCAGCTCCGCAGTGCAGTGAGGAGGTGAGAAGGCAGGCCCCCTCGGCGCTGCCCTTTATACAGCCCGGTATGGTAATGACGAGGCCCGACCTCCGGCGCCGGCACCGAATCAGAGCGCGAGGGGGCGGCGGAGGGGAGGCTGCGTGTGGACCTAATGGCGAGAGTGGAGATCCCCAAGCTAGGCGCCATTTCCCGCCCTCCTCAGAGAAAAAGGCTCTTTGTTCTTCCCCGACTCCTCAGCCTTCGCTCGGTGGGGCCTCCCCGACTCCTGAAAACGCTTCTTTGACCCGAATCGCCAATGCTCAATTGATCCCTTTTGCTATGGCGACGGGTGATTTATCAATCGGTTACTTCAAGTTTGGCACCTGCGGCATTTTGCAATCTCGACAAAGTACTTTGGAATCAAAGCTGCTTCCTAAACCTTGTACGTTTGCCAGGCTCAGAGGACGAATCCTTTTTATCACCAGGTTCATGCAACACATTAAGCCCTGGTTTGAGTTTAACTAGTAAATACTGTCACCCAGCTATCCATTGGCTTAACACAATATAGTAAGAAGCCAAAGCCATTACAGCCCAGCTTCTTCTGGGAGTATGGTTTAGGAAAACTAGCATGAAAACTAGCATTTCTTCATGCTCTGCTTGTTCAGAGATATTCAGTGAACCACTGTTGAGAGAATGCTGGAATTAGAAAAAAATTGTTCTGTAATAATTCCAATCCCTGTATTAGCTGTGATCATAAAACAGAACCCACATATTCAGAAGCAGTTTAATGCAGGAATCAGAATCTGTCTCCCCTACAGTCTTCAACATACAAGATTTTTTGGAATGTCTGACTGTAAATAATTGCAGTAATAATAGTCTCTTTTATGAAACATGGTGATTTATATCATTTCCCCCCCTAGCCCCCAAAAATCATGAAACAAAACAAGCAATGAAATATGTATTTTAGATCAAAATACTGTGAATCAATTCTAGCTTGCAAGTCAAATGTTGGAGCTTCCTGCAAAAATTGCTGGATCCCAGGAAAGTGTAGACAGCTTGAAAGATGCAGTTGCATTGGGAATGGATGGTTCAAGACCTGTTTTTTTTAATATAAGGACAGTATCTCAAAACACAGAGTGGCTGAATTCACACATATCTAAGCCATAAACCATTTTTAGTAAAGTATTAATGTCTATGTTCAAACGATAGGCATCATGCACATTTTGGCTGATTGCTTATACAGTATAAACCTATACAGTATAAACCCAGACTATCATTTAATTGTTCTAGACCTGAGTATTACGTGCAGAAAAATCATGAAGGATATCAAAGTTCTGATTCTGTAATTTCACCAACATAATTTAACCAACATTATTGGATCAACCTGCCTAGTAACCCTGCACAGTTCTATAAAAATTACTTGCACTGATCTGAGATTAGTAGGAGAAACCACACAATTACTTCAGCTGCAGCTCCTTTCCTTTTTCCCCTGCCCAGCCCAAAGAGGAAATGTGTGTGCCATAATTGAAATAATAACACAGAGGTGAAACATAGCCTTGCAAGACAGATCCATTATATGTTGAAAAGAATATCCTTCCCTCCAACTCTTTCCCCCATCCCAAACAAAAGAATTGCCCTGGTTTTACAAGTCAAGGCATAATCTGCTATCAGAGGGAGACACTCACATCTCCAGGCTGCATTCAGTACATCTCACAAGAGGAGATATATTTATAACTGTGCTAAAATTACTTCTGCACAAAGCACTCTTAAAAAGCAGTCCAATGTAGAAGCATTGGGTAAGTGTCCCATGTAACTGCATAAGAGTTGCATTATTACGCAAATTAGTGTAACAACTTGTATCAGACCATCTGTTATATTTTGTTTCGTTTGTTTCCTTCACATGCCTAAGGAACACTCAATCATGAAATACAAAGTTAGTGTGTTTAGAAGCAGATGCATATTTGAAAGAGCCTTTGGGAGAATAGCTCAACCCATATAAATCCTAGATATATTTATGAGTTGCAGATTAATTCTGGTTGTTGTAGCCTACTTCTACTCATGTTTATTCGGGACAACTCTCCCTCCCCCAACTGAAGCCTTTTCTTGCTAGTTTTCTGCATTCCTCCGGCAAAGGCTACTCCGATTGCTCATTGACCCAACAAAGTCCCTCCCTTCTCCAGCCTTTTGTCTACTTAACTGCGAGCAGCATGTCTAATAAGGGGGAAAAAAACCCCTGAAGTTCCTCCTTAGAATTCTAATGGAGGAACGTGACGGCGGAAATCCCGCCTTCTTAGGCTGAACGGATCGACTGAATCTGCAATCTTGCCCCCTTTGCACAATACAATTGGAGTTGGCTACAGAAATCATGGCTTATTGCCTTAGCAGCCTTTGGCAGTCCAGAGCCCAAGGAGGTATATTGCTGCAATAAGCAATCACACTATGCGGGGATGCAGGCATGTTTTATGTTAAGCAGAAGTCAGTCAGTGGTAGGAGTATCATTCTAGCAAATCACTAGAAATTATGCCGCAAAGCAAACAAGCAAAATTAGTAGAAGCCAAAGTTTCTCCTGGTAATACATTATTTTTTAATTACATTTTCATTAAATGTTTTTGAGAAAAGGGAAGAGAAAAATGCAGGTAGTGAATAAACAGGGAATTTAGAAGCACTATAGAATTAGATTACAATTTTCAATATTTCATTAGTTTTAACCAAATATATTTTGAAAACTCCACGTTGTTGTTAACATCCAAACATATAAATATCTGCAGTAATAATTACCACAATATAAATCTTAAAATAAGTTTAAAAAGTTAAAATAAATTGTATTCAAACTGCTAAAGATCTACAATTTAACAGGTATTTACTGAAGAATGTTAAGATTTATATTAAGAGAAACCCATATTTCATATATGGTGCAAGGTCATACATAGCATTGTAAATTATCAGATTTACTTTTGAAATACAAAATTATTTTGGAAACTGAGTTGTACTTTCTACAACTCTGTTTACCATTCTTCCTCAGATCAAATTGTATGCATAGAGTATCCTGGAAGCAGTTGCCATATGCAACGCTAATTCAAAATATTTAATTTTATATTTGTAATATGAAATTAAATATTACTAATAATTCCAATTTAAATATTAATATTTAATTAAAAATAGTGATACATTGCTGTTGTGAAATGTGCATAACTAAATGGGTTTGCAGATTAGCAAAAGAAGGGGGGAAAAGTCTCCACCACTGTGATCTATATATGATCTGTTTGGGCCATATTATAACTTTGATTTCAAAATGGTACTTAGCAGTTCTTGGGGAAAAACTGAATGTGATTCATCTCCAACTGGACTACTTACTTACCCTCTGGGTACTCAGATAAATGTCTGCATTGCAGATCAGATGTCATCTTAACTGTATAAGGATTAAGCTATTTGATACTTACTGAGGCCAATGAGCATTAACAAAATGTGAAAGTTTTAGACTTGGGACCTTTAAGATAAATGGAGATAATGTTGTTCAGTGTTTATATATTTCATGTGGATGCAGTGAGGCCGCTGTTCATAGATCTGAATCATAGGCATTTATAACCCCTCTTTAAAGACTAAAAGGGTATTTCACTTTAAAATGTTTATGTAGTAATGATTTTGCTCAATGTCATCTTTTGAGAATTCTAAATCATCAAATTTATCATTAAAAATAGATCAAATCTGATAGCAAGAATTAAGGCCTTCATTTTTAAAATTTCCGGTCACATAATATCCATTCAATTTCTTACTTATGTGCCTATACTCTCAAGTAGGATTCTGAGCAATGGGTGAATAAGATGAAAGGTCTTTTTTTAAAAAAACAAACAAACGATTACTTTAATGTTTTAGCCATAATAATAGAAACTCAATTATTCCTTGTGCTATATGGAAAATAGAGAGAAAACAGCTGAAGAGCTGCTGAGGAGAAGCAGGTGGAGGGTAGATTCCAAGGGATTCTGGAGAAAGCTTATCTGACTCAGGATGTAAATTGATTCCTATCACACAACCAGTATTCCCTGTATTACAGAACAACCAAGGGACTAAGTTTAGCCCTCGCTGAGTTTATAACCTTTATCAAAAGGTCAAACGGCTAGTTTATGATTTGATGCTCACAAAATGCCAAAGGGTTGGTGGTCCCTATTACCATAATCTGCACAGGATAATTTCCTGCATTGGAAAATGGCTGTTTTAAGTAACCAAGCAGCACAACTTGTCACCCACCAGTCTATGAATAAGAATAACTTTGAATGTACATTATACATTAAAATTAAATTTCATTCCATACAGTTCTCAAAGGGTCACCATCTCCAATATGCACTACATAAACATGACCAAATAAATAAATACAAATTATTCATATACCCACATATATTATAGGACACAGAGAAATAACACAGACTAGTTCAGATGTGTACATGTACATGGTGAGAAAAACAAATCTTGCAAGTTTACCAGATGGATGGCATAGGGAACAAAGCTGTTACATAATCTGGCAGTTCTAGAAATTATTGAAACCTCTTTCCAGAGGGGAGCAACATTAACAGACTTTGAAATGGGTGGGTGGGGTCTCTAATAATGCTTTGAGCTCTAAGCATGTAGTGCTTATAAACAGTATCCTGAATGACAGGAAGTGAACTTCCTATAATCTTCTTGGCTGTCTTTACCGCTCTCTGTGTGGACCTTCTATCTGAGGCACTGCTACCACCAAACCAAAGAGTGATGCAGTTTGTTAAAATGCTCTCAATCATGCCTCTGTAAAATGTGGCCAGGACAGAAGGAGAAAGAGGTGCTCTCCTCATGGAAATGCAGACGCTGGTTTGCATGCTTCACTAAGGATAAAGTGTGGTGAGACCAGTTCAGATTGTTAGTTATCTGTACCCCCAAATACTTAATACTGCTAAACACTTCGACAGCTGCATCCTTGATACTGAGTGGGGTATGACTATGTAGGCTTTTTCTAAAATCTACAATATCTCCTTTCTTTTATTAACATTTAGAACCAGGTTACTTTTATTGCACCAGTCCATCACAGCCTTCATCTCTTCTCTATAAGCATCTTCATTTGTTGTCTTGGATAATACCCACCACTGCCGTTCATCTGCATACTTCATAATATGATTTGTAGCAAATTTGGCACAGCAGTTCAGGGTCATCAAGGTGAACAGTAATGGACTCAAGACACAGCCCTGTGGGGAACCTGTACTCAAGGAGCTGGAGTTGGAGACTTTTCTTCCAACTCGCACAAACAAAATGTACTGTGTGGCCTACCAAACGTTTAACCAAACATTTAACTTTTTTCTCAAACAGGGACCAAAGGAATTTTTCTAAGTTGCATTCAGCCTTTCACTGTAGAAAGGGCATGAAGAATTCACTCTGAAGCTTTGTGGGCATTTACACAATCACTGAATTTTGTTTGATGAGCAAACAGTTGTCAGCAAGGACTCTGTGCAGGGACAGAGGACAAATAACAGGGGAACATCGAATATTAGTATTCAATTGTTTTTGCTGTCACTAGCATTAGGAAACTAACCTATCTTTTTGTGATAAAACTGTCACGAAGTGAATACACTGAAGGGGACCAAAAAAAAGGATGAAATCTCCTGTGGGTTGAATTTCACCAGTTGATGAAAAATATGATGAAAAATGCTTTATATTGAATCAAACTATTGGTCAGTTCATTGATCACTAGATCCTAAGCAGTGACTTTCCCTAGGGTTTTGGCAGATGCTTCCTAAGGCTTGGCAAATATATTGTTTTGAGTCTGCAATTTTACATGCCAAAATTATATGAATAAATACTATTCTGGCCTGAAAGATAAAGCTAAACAATTTATCTTATAATGCCAATTTGTTTCCTTGTTTGTTTAAAACATTTACATAGCTGTCCATTTTCTAACTAAGTCTGAGCGGTTCCCAATCAAGAGTTAAAACAACATACAAAATCATATTAAAACTATAAAATTGAACAGACTGAAACTTTAAAAGCAACAAAGATCTGGTGGCATCAACCTTCTTATGTGCTATTATCTAAGAAAAAAGGCAGGTCTTCAAAGCTTTACAAAACACCAAAAGGGTAGTGGCCTGCTGAAATTCAGGGATAGGACAGGCTGCCAGACAACAATATTTAGGGGAAGGGACTAGGTGTGTGTGTGTGTCCACTCTATCTGTCCTGGTAGGATGGGTAGATGTCCTTAGGGAAAAGCAGTTTCCCAGGAAAGGACTAGAAGATCTCCGAAGTTCCTTCCAGCCCTATGATTCTATGATCCTATAACATGGCCCTGTGGCATATACTGAGACTGGCCATTTGCTTTCCTTCAATAATTCCTGTTACAAATCGAATACATAACAAGGGTAATAATTACATCAGACCTGAAGTTTATTTATAAAAATTTATATGGCTGCCCAACTGACTTGATAGATTAAAAATGCCAAATCCAATCTAATATCTGGCTAATTGTGTGACCAGCCATAATAATTAAGGTGTCAATAATAATAACAAACAACTTCAGTCTTTAGATATACAGCTGGAATGTGGGCTGGACTGAAGCAGAACTCAAAAGCCTGGATAGGAAGACCAGAAAAATAATGACAATGATTCATGCCCTTCATTCATGCGCTGAGGTTTGCAGAGGAAAATAGGTGGATGTGGAATGTTGCATGTATACCACGTAGTGGAAGAAAAAAGAACATTGGAAAAATAACTGAACGATGGTGAAGTTGCACTGAAGCTAGTAGCTCATGAAGACTTACTAAATACCAGAGAAACTAAATTTGCATACAAGAAAGATTAAATAACATCCAAAACCAAAAGAAAAGAGAACTCCAACCCCTAGCTCTCGACTGTGACTCCCATGCCATTTCACTAAGGAAAGCAGAATATGTCTCCCTTGCCATCTCCCTGGTAAATGTCCCAGGATTGGCCACTCACAACACCCACAGTTTTATGAGCCTGGCTTGCATCATCACCAAAGGCCTGACTGCCATCTCACAATCCCTGGCTAGGTGGCCTGAATCACAAACTTTGTGACAGATTTGTGAAGCCACATTGGAAAACAGGGCTGCCATGGACGGTCTGCTCTTAAGGCACAACTATGGATGTGAGGCATTCAAGGGAATTTGTTACTTCAACTTGTCCAATAATTCTTTATTACTTGAGGGAAAACATCCAAAAATAAAAAACCCTAGTTTAGCAGATATTGAGACCCTGGAAAGTTTGCAGAGAAGACAAGAAAGATGATAAAGTGTCCGGTGATTAAATCCTGTGATGAATGGCTGAGGGAGCTAGGTATATGACTAGCATATTGGAGAGAAGGATTGGGGAAGACATGATCACTGTCTTCCATGACTGTCACAGAGAAGAGGGGATTGACTTATTCTCCAAAGCACCAGAGGGCAGGACAAGAAATAATAGGTGGAGGCTTGTTAAAGAGAGAAGTAAGAAGAAATTTTCTGACATAAATTTTATGTCAGTGAGCTCAATTAATCGATTAATCATTCAAGGTTGTGGGTGCTCCATTTCTAGAGATTTTTTAAAATAGACTAGACAACCATTTGACTGGGATGGTAAAAGGGGATTGGACTAGAACAGCAATCCCCAACCTTTTGGAGCACCAGTGACTGGTTCCACAGAGAGATGTTCTTCTGTGGACTGGAGGGGGTGTGGTTTCATGTGTTGCCTGCATCCTATGGATGAGGCTTCACTTTTTTGCATGGCCTGGTTTCTAGCATGCCGCAGCCCAGTATGGTCCAGGGACCAGGGGTTGAGGACCCTTGGACTGGAAGATTTCTGATGTTTCTTCCAAACCTATGATTCTATGTTCTTTCTTAAAATGAACAGAATTGGAGCCAGCTTATAAACTGCTGCCTATAAATGTATTTAAAAGCAGTGGGAAACTTAAGTTGATATTCCTACTTTTATAATGCTACAGATGCTTCTGTGGGAGCCCAAAGATAACTAGCAGGAACAACAATTTGTGTCAAGATCAATTCCTGGTGATTATGTGGTCACAGTCATCTAGTTCTTTGGCAATGGTAGGAATGTGAATTTGTAATTTTGACCAATCTCATTAAGATATACTAGTTGATTTTGCTGCCATCTGCTGCATGCCAGATCTAATAGCTTTTACCATTAAACAAATTTAAAGTTTGTGGTAAACATGCGAATCATCAGTAATAATAGTGATAAGATGAACTAAAATGATAATTGAATTTGTGTGACTTCCATAAATAAAAATGTTGACATTGATTTTGAAGTTGGGGAAAAAATTAAGCAGACTACTTAACATTTTAACCATCCTTATTGCTTATTTCTAAATAATAGGTTTCATTTAAACAGCTGAAAGATTCCATTGTTTCAATTATATCAAATCAATCCAATTTAAAATCATATTGCTTGTTTTAAACAAGTTATACTTTTGAGATAGCTGCTCTAGTTTTTCATTCCATCTTTTTAAATAATTGATATTTGCTATTTATAGTGGCAACTGTAGGAAATCTTGATTTTGTCCTGGCAGGAAGGGGCTAAGTTCTGATGGGACTCTAGCTTTGGGTGCATAAACCATTAGGAGTTGTACCTATAAAGTTGGAGTCCTGCTCTGGGCTTTCCTCCTTGTTTGCTTGGAGAGGCTGATAGCCAATTTGCACAAGCAGAAGGAGAGCAAGTTGTCCCTTTGATCCTCATTTACATGCACAACCCCCTCAGATCTGCTCATAACTCTTAGGAAACTTTGAAGAACGCTTGATGTGAGGAAAATACAAAACAGAATGGACCATTTTTAATATCATCCAGAAAATTAGAAATAAATAAGCCAGGTGTAAATATGTTGCAGTTTAATTCTTACTGCAAGGTCTTACAACATATACAGTATATATGGGGAGGAAAGGAGCAGAATTTATAGGGGGAGGGAGGTGAGAGCTGCTTTTAATCGATCAACCATGTCCAGAACGGTGCTTCCCCCATCTGGGCCCCAAGCCAGCTGGCACTACTGGGTCTTCTGGCTCTTGCGGAAGGTCAGGAGAAGCCAATCTCTCCTCAGGGGACAAAATGTTTCAAAGGTCTTTTACCACCTTTTTTCCCCCTTAATAAGCTTTTTTTTTTTTGGGGGGGGGGTGGTGGTGTCACATTTAGTAATCACCATAATATATCTAGTTTTTCCCACACACACTTTCACTCACTATGCAATCACATTTATCGTTGTTTCCCTGTTGGTTGTATGTTTGTATATCATTATTTAAAAAACCTAAATCTCCAAATAAAGATTATAGACTGATTATTATTCAATTACTCCAATTGTTAGTGTCAAGTTACAGTCACATCTACCTGGATTGAGGAAGAAGTCCCACCAATCACCAAATTCTGAAAACTCAAAAAATATTCTTTAGCATTCTGTCCACCTCAAGTATGTAAAAAAAGTACACAAGCTGCTGGCCTGGGAAAGCAAATTTAAAAAACAAATTGTAATCTTTATTCCAGCAAAGCCAGAAAGTATTTTTGTGGCTTTGCTAGCATAAACACTTTTGAAAGTTATTCTTAGACTTGTTTAGTACACAGTGGGTAAAGTTTAGACTAGGGTTAGGATTAGGGAGATGTAGATTTAACTCCATTCAGATTAGGTGATTTCTCATTTCAGTCTACTACTTCATAGGTTATTCTATAAATAAAGTGCAGGGAAATCCCTAATGAAAGCTGCCTTGAAATCATGATCAATATGGAATATATCTAACAAACAAAACAAATAAGTATCTTGTAATTTTGTGGTACAAATGAACTAATGAGGAAAAAAGTTGGAAACTAATTTGGAAGCTTCCCCTCTCCCCCTCCCTTGTTATCTGTTTTACCCAGACTCCTTTCCCATCCTAGATTTCCTTTTCCTTTGTTTTTGGTTAACTGAATGAATGGTGCTAAGTGCTTTTATAGTTCTTGAAACACCTTCTTCCTGTGACAATCCTTTGATAGTTGCTTTGGTTCTTCTGAGGTATAACTTTTGGGAAATAATAGATTTCCTATGGTTAGGAAATAATTTGAGATTAACAAATGTCTATCTCTGATGGTTGGCACTTTCAAGCCAAAAAATTCTTGCTTTCTTTTGAGAGTAAAATAAATGTTTAATTGTATTTTCAAATTTAGGAACCTATTGGCTAAATCCATCTTAAAGTAATTGCAACAAATCTGATGTTTTGATTTGTTCTAATTTTAACTTTTCTGTTTTTAAAATTTGTTTAAAAGTTTGCAAAATTAAATATTGCAGATAACTTATTATCAGCAGTTAGTCCAGTACTTTGTGTACTTAGACCAGACATGGGCAAACTATGGCCCATGGGACACACCCGGCCCATTAGGCTTTTTAATCCGGCCCGCCGAACTAGTTCTGGCGCAGACTGGGGACTTTGCCCTCACTGACGCCTCCCTCGGCAGCATATCCCTAGCGCCGCCGGCGAAGCGGTACAGGCTGCTGGCGCCCGCATGTCTTTGCAGGTGTAGCAGGCCGAACGCGGCAGCCATGAAGAAGGTAAGAGGGTGGGTGGGTGCGGCTCCGGAGCGGCAACGCCGGCTCTTCTCCCGGCATTGCCACTGCGGAGCCACCCCCGTCCTCTTACCTTCATGGCTGCTGCGTTCGGCATCCCACTCCTGCAAAGACACGTGGGGGAGGGGGGGCTGCGGGAGGGGGAGTAAGGGTGGGGGGGCTTCAGGAGGGGGAGCCCGTCAATGTGGCCTGCGAGTCAAAAAGTTTGCCCACTCCTGACTTAGACTATTAACACATGAATGGAATAAAAACTTTAAGCACTTTCTTCAGCTATTTGGATTTTATTCTAAGCTATAGTTCTAATTTTAAAAACAGCTAAGTTTGTTTTTAGAAAATGTGAGACTAATTTGTGACTTCCAGAAACTATCACTAAAATTAAACCTATGAAACTGGGGAACGTTCTTGGCCAAGATTTGTCAGTTTGGTAAAAAATATTTGGTTTTAACTTTGACATTTTACCAATCTTTGAGTAAGTTTTGTATTATTTGGGGTTTCTTTAAAGTTCCGTATTTCAGACTGAAACAATTTATTCAATTCTTAAATCACAAAGCATTATGCAAAGATGTGCTTTCCCTTTATTTTTAATCTAGCTTTAGTATCACTTGCTGTATTGGTTCTAAATTCTGAAATTATTGAAGTAGCAAATAGGTTTTGTAGATTAATCAGAATATTTTCCTAACTCAATTTTTATTACTATGAATTTGGTATTCTCTATAGTCATTGTATAAATAGCAGCAAATCATTCTCAACACCTCAATTGTAAGAGTAATTCCTTTTAGTACTCAAGGTAATTGTGATAAACAGGAATGTAAAGTTGATTAACATTTTAAGAACTCTACCTATTTTAATGTCATATTATATTTCAAATGAAAATATAGGATATTAAGTAAATAGTTTGCAAAAGAACCCTATGAAACTTTTACTGCACATATTATTTAATAGGAAAAATACTTTTAATTTTCCATATCTTTGGGCATTTATTTTAGCTTTAGAATAAGGAAGTTCAAAATGTAGCTTGTTTTTTGGCTTGGCCTGAATCATTATGACCCCCCGTTCTAATCCATATTTGTACAGGAATATTTTTCTGCACCTGCATTTAGTGAAGTAACATACAGTAAATATTAGATAGAGATATAATGTCAAGGTTCCATACAGCATCCCCAATGTAATCAAAACTCCAGAGAAACAGGAGTCCTGGGAATGAGATTTTATTGAAGACATTGTGTATTGGTATGTCTGGAGAAAACCCAAATCTAAAAATCCCATGTTTTCTCCACCCAAAGTAAAGTGAAAGTTCCTTCCCCTAAATAGCACAAGCCCCCCATTACTTTAATCCAGCTTGCGTGGCATCCAAAGTTCATCTTCACAGCCCGGGTCAGTTGCAGGCGAAGTGTCCTTGCTTCTCATGAGAAAGAATTTGAGCAGATAAGAATTCCTCAAGCTAGCTACTATCTAAGTCAGGTGTGGGCAAACTTTTTGACTCGCGGGCCAAACTTTTTGACTCGCAGGCCACAATGACGGGCTCCCCCTCCCCCCCTTACTCCCCCTCCCACAGCCCCCCCTTACTCCCCTTCCTGCAGCCCCCCTCCCCCACATGTCTTTGCAGGCGTGGGATACCGAATGCAGCAGCCATGGAGAAAAGGGCGGCAGGCGGCGCGGCGGGCGCACAGGGCTCCGCAGCGGCAATGCCGGCTCTTCTCCTGCCGCCCAGGTGCTGCTGATGGGGAAAAACGTTTCTGGTAAGACGAGCATGCACTCCATCGCGGGATTTAGTTGGCAAAGTGGAGCGCATGCTCGTCTTACCGGAAACGCTTTTCCCCATCAGCAACACCTGGGCGGCGGGAGAAGAGCCGGCGTTGCCGCTGTGGAGCCGCGCCCGCCCCCCCCCCGCCGCCCTCTTACCTTCTTCTCCATGGCTGCTGCGTTCGGTATCCCATGCCTGCAAAGACACGTGGGCGTCAGCGGCCTGTTCCGCTTAGCCAGGCGGCTCCCCATGGTACTCCCCGGATGGCTCGGCGGCCTCTTCGGTGGGTGAGGGGCCCAGCAGGTGTGGAAGGGTGCGGAGCGGGGGGAGCAGCCACTCCGTGTCATCATCCCGCACCCGTAGGCCTGACAGCCCCAGCCTCGCGTAGGTCACTTGCCCAGCGTCAGATGATGCTACGTGCCGATCACCAAGGCAGCAGCATCCAAAGAGTGACCCTCTCGTGCGCTCTGCAAGGGAAAGACGGCTGCGCATGGTGCGAGGGCTTGCTGTTTGCGCGCGGGGGACATTTCTGGAGAGCTCCGGGATGTGGAAGCCGGATCAGTGTTGAGTGTCAGTGAGGGCGGAACTCCCCAGTCTGCCCCAGAACTAGTTCGGCAGGCCGGATTAAAAAGCCCAACGGGCCGGGTGTGTCCCGCAGGCCGTAGTTTGCCCATGTCTGATCTAAGTCTAACTCCCAAACCTCCCGTCTCTGAAGAACTACCATAATACTTGTAAAGGAAAGAAGACGAAAAAAAGAAAATCCATTTTCCAAATCCCTTTTTAGTCTTGACATATAATTTGACACTTTTACTTATAAAAGTTTATAAACAGTAGGAAGATATATTTTCTAAGTAAAATGGGCCTCTTGTGATAGCATTATTTTGGATAAATTCAGTTCTGAGGAAACTTTTAAAAAATTATGTAAAATTGTGGAATTGTAAGAAAGGAACAGCAAGGGGGAATAAGTGATTAGGGAGGATGCAGTGAGGAAAACATCTGTGGCCATCCAAACTGGATGGAAGTTTCTAAACAATATAGAACAAGTATATATTGTAATGAAGTTGCCATAATATGAACCATGGAAGAACAAGAAAATAAATTATTGGCACTATTTTTCCATCACCTGATTTTAAATTTGATTTATTGTTTTGTAGCTATGCCGATACACCCATTTTTATACTCATTCAGTGAATTTTGGATACAATGAGCAGACTTAGTTCAGACTTCATGTTCAAATAATGGACAAAATATGGATAACTGACACATTTATTGTCATTTCCAGGCATTTATGAAAATGATGTATATTCAGCTGTAATAGACACCCTTTCTCCTGTTAGTCTGCAAAAATCAAGGTTTCATTGTATTCTCAACTGCTCTCCAACTTCTAGATTAGGGTTTCCCAATCTTGGCAACTTTTAAGATGTGTGGACTTCAACTTCCAGAATTCCCCAGCCAGCTGGGGATTTGAAGCCCCTACATCTTAAAATTGCCAAGGTTGGGAAACCCTGTTTTAGATAGGCAAAGCCACCCATAACTTAAATAGCCACCTCTTGCTTCTCCAGTGCATGTTTTTAGGGAGCCTTTAATCTGGGAAATGGATCTCTTATACAGGTTGAATGCCACTCCTATTCAAATGCATCTATGCTGTGTTTGTGGGAGAACATTTCCCCCCCTTTTTTTACTCAGATCAAACCAAGAGTTCTAAATTTGTATTGTTTTTATTGTTAATTACTGTTTTGTTTACATAGTTCACTTCAAATTCGTTTGAATCCTGCCAAGGTGCACTAATTGCCATGAACTCTTATTTTAAAAAAGCTCTTTTGCACATTGCATTTTACATTGGTTACAATTAATCATTTAACTAATTAGTTAATTAACTAATTTTATTTAACTTGCATTTTGGTTACTGTACTCCCTAAAAGAACATTCTGATTCTCTATCCTTTTATGTA
This sequence comes from Myanophis thanlyinensis, assembly GCA_017656035.1. Taxonomy (NCBI): domain Eukaryota; kingdom Metazoa; phylum Chordata; class Lepidosauria; order Squamata; family Homalopsidae; genus Myanophis; species Myanophis thanlyinensis. The sequence goes on along the minus strand of JAEANM010000132.1, from coordinate 8,082 downwards.
CAGTTATGTTAATGCATCTCTTTAATGTATGCATGGAAACTGGCTTACGTTATATCAAGATACATTTTTATAGTTCTCAAACATCTCCTAGTTAATATGTAGGAATTTCAGTCATGCTCCTAAGTCAAAATACAAAAGTAATAATAATCAGAGCATGTATTTATCGAAAGGCACATTTTAATGTATCAACCATGTGAGTAAGTTATTGTCACAATTCCAAGCCTTGAAATCTAAAATAACCCTCTTATGTAACTTTATCAAATATAAAAAGGGATCCAATTCATTCTGAAATCTTGGAAACGTTTGTTCCCATTAACCAACAGCATCAACAAAAAGGCAGGTAATCATCGAGAGCGGTGAGATGAACGAGAAATAGGCGTTGTTTTGCTGGGGGTCTCCTCTGCTGTCAATTCAGCATCACGCTCTGAAAGAACCAAGAAGATGGCCTTCAGGGAACTGGCATAGACAGAAGATTTATGGCAACAGGCAGCATATTCAACCAGCTCATATTAATTTTATCAAAATATAATCTCCTCTCTTATCACAAAAAACAATCCAGAGCTTCAATAGGGTTGATGAAATTAACACAACAACTATTATTGTATTCTGGTCTCCCCAAAAGATAAGCTCACCAATACATTTTGACTAGTCCAGTATCTTAAATTCAGACAGCAAATAATTTCACCTTCATCCAGGCTGTTCTCTTCATCACTGGAGAAAACGATGGCAACTTTGTGCTTGGAAGTTTTCCTCTTGGATCGAGTAATGCGGGGCTCAGGAGTGATGAAGGCGGAGTCAGTTTTTCTGTTGCTGGCCCGAAGAGGTCGCCGACAGGATCCTACGAAAGGAAACGAGACATTTTTCTTTAATAACTGAACATTCAAATAATTGCAAGTCACATCTCATATTGTTCTAAAGACCTGAGTCAGCAGGAGTCATGCTTAAATTGAGTTCTTTGTAAAAGAAGCAAGATAATACTGTTTCAGGGTCATTTGAAGTGTTTAATATAAAATTAAATGTAAAAGTATGAATATTTCAACCAGCTGTTGTCCCCTCACTATGGGAACTAGAATAAGTAAGTATAGCTAAGTATAACACTGGAGAAACACATGTAGCAATTTGCAGTAATCATTATCCTATCAAATCATTGTGAAGTAAAATCTCCCATCTTCAAGTAAAAAGACTAATAGGTTATTCTCTTATTCCTTCATAGGAAAGATAGATATTTTTCTGCAAATCTGCAAAATTAAATGGAGGATGGATGTGCTAGACACAGTGTTTCTCAACCGTGGCAACTTTAAGATGAGTGGACTTCAACTCCCAGCATTCTCCAGCCAGCATGTGCTGGCTGGGGAATGCTGGGAGTTGAAGTCCACCTCATCTTAAAATTATCAAGGTTGAGAAACATTGTGCTAGAGTGTTCTACAGTAATTGAAAAGCTACTTTCATGAATTCTCTGTATGTTTTGCTGGACCTTCCTTATATTTTTTGTTCAACATTGAACAAAATGTTGAACAAAATGGTTGGGTACCATTTTTCTTCATCCCAGAATAGATTAGAGCATGTTCTGGAATGTTGCAAAATACTTTCAGTCAATACTGAAAATTACTGTTTAATTTAGTGGTCAAATATAATATTTTTGCTACAGCTATGATTTTTTAAAATATGTGAATTAGGAAGTATTAGGTTAAAGTGCAGACATACGTGACACGACTTTCTTTATTGGCACAGGTGTATCACTGCCTTCCTGGTGTGTGGTCTCCTGTGGAGCTTCAGTGAAGGAATCCAGACCCTTGTTGTGGCACTTCTGGAGCTTCTGTTCAAATTCTTCAATAAGAACCTGAGGAATATCACATACAAATACAAATTGTGTATAATATAATTAATTATACATCTATGATCTAACAATGAGATATTTTTAATTTTTCTTCCCTTCACAAAAAAAGATGGCATATACTATCTTGCTAGCTCGGGAAAAAAGATGACCCTCACCTTCATCTCTGGCTTAGTGGCCACCCTACGAACCCGGCCTAACACAACCAGGAAGTGGTTGTAGACTATCAAATCCTGGAGTTTATCAGCAAAGCAGTCGAAGTTGTCTTGCATCTTACGGAGACCTCGTTCTGTGAAAGGAAGTAAGGTAAGGCAGTATGCCAAATCATGGTGCTGGCGCTCTGTTCTGAAAAAGAGGAAGTAAAATAATACGGCTTCAGCGGTCAAGGCCTGATTTCTCAATCAAACACAAAGAGCACATTAAATTGAAGGATAGGAAGAAGCCTTGCTTCCAAAATGAACTGGAACAGAAAGTATGCCCATGACCACATATCAGGAAGGAGAAAACATACAATACCCAAGAAGTGTCCTAAGCTGTGATAATATAACAAAAGTAAATTAACTAAGAACCAAAGAACCCTGCTGAATAAGGCTAAAACCTATTTAGCGTAGCATTTTGTCTCCTGCTAAGCCCAATCAGATATTCATAGGAAGATACCCACACAATGGCCACAGCTATAGATGTCATGGATTTTTAAAATCCCTGTAGAAAACTGTTTCATGTTTGATGTATGTTATTCTAGAGCCCACAATTAACACATTTTCTCTGTACAGAGTAAGTAACCATGTTTGTTCCTCTTGGATCCTACTGATTTTCACTTCATCCTTGACTCAATTTAGATCCCTTGATTCATATATTTAACACTATCATTGATGGGCCTCTCTGCAGAGTTCAAAATAAATAATTGAAAATCACTCAGAAGGAAACCAAGGAACCTCAGAATTATAAAGCATCTGCCTTTATACAAGGTAAGCAATATAGCTGCTCCTTCCCTCATGAATAAGATAAATAAGGTACTTTGACAGCTTGTTTAAGAGGAAGGAAAGAAAAAGGGCAGTAAAAGAGGAAGGTAACAACTGAAGGTGTGATGTTGCAAAATATCTGATCATGACTACTGGAATTCAAATAGAGTGTTGACAAAGATTAGATGGCAAAGAAAAAAAAAAAGGTTGCCAAGATGACAAGGGAGATGTCTGATCACCGTACTTCATTTCTGAATCGCCCTGTAAGGCTCAGGAAATTTCTAGTTCCAAGCTTGGAACTAACAAGGGAGATGGTGTCCTATTCTATTCTGGGTTGAAGTAAACTTATTCTGCCTATGCACCTTTTCTCTGTCCTGGAAGTTGGCATAAGGAGGAGACGTGTTGTCGTTTGCAACAACTAGCTTAGAACTAAACAGACCTCAGAGTGTATTTTGAAACCAAGGTGATTCAGGCTTAATTTATTCAAGAACAAGCTGTTGAATAGTGGTTATTTAAGTGTGCTTCTATACACACAAGGGAGGTTGCACCTGTGCAAATTAACTTCCTAGAACATTCTCTAGTAGGCCTTTTAGGAGGATATGTCTATCAAAGGCCCAAATCTCACTCCTTTAATTCCTAAACCACTAATATGCTCCAGTATAAGAAAGAAGCCATAAGGGAAGGTTGTGTAGATTGTGTGAATAATGCTATGTCAGCATGAATGACCTCAGTTACATTCTTCCTATTTATCATGGATTCTATGTACATGTGATATAAAGAGCAAGTTCATAGGGCTGGTGTGAAAAAATGGAACATCCATTTCATTTCCACTGGGCCAGACATTGAAATTCCATTAACGATACATTTAGCCTTACTTATTCCTGGACATAGTACTGGCATAATTATTCTTGTTAAACAGTGGATGGTATTTAGAGACATGTTAACTGATTAAGGTAGCATCAACACCCCAATAAATCTCCTTAGATTTATAATTTTTAATCTGCTGCAGTAAAGCAAGGATTATTGTGATTATTCAGGGGTTTTCAAATTATTTTACCTCTGTTATGCTTGTGTGCAACATGTGCATGTGTTTACATACATTTGTACTATTGTATGGCATCACTTTTACAACCACCATTCAAGAGCATATACAAGAAAATGTGGAAATTTAAGAATTACTAGAAGTTCATGTATAATCAAGATTCCTGAGGAGCTCACATCCAAACTTCTGGAATTATTTTCCAGACATTAGAGTCTGGAAAATCTAGTCTTTTCTCTTTTGTTCCCTTCCCCCACATCACAAAAAAGAAGTAAAAATGTCAGGGCAATAAACAAACAATCAGGTAAAACAAAAGATAGCAATATTAATAATGAATAACTATAGTATCCATGCATACCCAAAATGAAACAAACTAGACCAAAGACATATTGCAATAGGATAAAATTCACATCATAATGTTGTAGAATGAGAATCAGATTGCTATATTTCTTGGGTACTATAAAGTACTAAGAGAATGGTGAACATTGACTGAGATTATTGCTTAGCAACAGTAATTCGTCTCCCTTAATTCAGTAGCTTGATTACCTCTTCAGGGAGAGCAGAAGAAAAGTTTGGACGCCACTCAAAAACGGAAGAATGCCAACTCTTAAAATGAGGACCCACCACCAATCTGAATCCACTCATTTGAAATAACAATTTGCCAATTGCCTTGACAGTGAAGTAGTTTCTTCTGCAGAGTAGAATTCTGGGTAGGACATAGAAAAAGGGGATAGTAAACAGACAAGCAAAGCATTCAGTCTTGGATATGTAGAAGAAAAACATTTAAATGGAGAAAAAGAGTTCACAGAGTTCTGAGTCATGGACTGAGTTGCAGAATGTGGCTGGGAGCAACGTATCCTAGCGGCAAAACAGAACTGATCACTATGACATAGAAGCCAAAGCAAAGACAGAGAGCATCATTAGGAGAACTATCTCAGATTTCATTTCCGATTTGAAATCCAAAGGGATGGGCTATCCCCATCCAACCTATGCAACTGTACTGTTGTAATCACAAATAGAAGGAAAGATGGAGAAATTGATCCTGGATTTTGTTTCTAGCTCACATGCTGGTAAGAGAAATATTTCGGAGAGGAAGTAGCCAAATTAAAAAACAAAACAGGAATGAGAGCTGAGATGCTGGTTGTAATTACTGGTTGAAAAAACGTTTTAGACAAGCCAGTTGATGCTGGTTGAAAAAAAGTTTTAGACAAGCCAGAACTAAGTAGATAGATTTTCTGGGCCTTAAAAAAAAACAAAAAAACAAACTGTAGCCCACTTATTTGAGTGAAAACTTTGTGGCTTTCTGCAAGACAGAGTAAATACTGCAAATGCATCTCAAAAAATGGAAACATATTGCTGTAAATGATGAATTTTTAAAAATATTGTTTAGAATTTTATGCTATCTAGTAGCATGTGCAGAGAAATAAACGAAAAAAATGCTAATGAAAACATAACGAAAACTGAGGACTTCAGTGTGATATGATTTTAGAAGGTAGGTTTTCTACCAAAAAGTCAGCTAATGTTCCAGAATGCTAAATTGTGTAGAAATCACATGAATGCAAAGCCCAGAGATGATGATGAATATCTTGGTTTCTGATAGTTAGAATCACCTGAGATTTAGTTTGGTCTGTTTATAATTTTTAACCCAAGACAACATCCATGCTATTCTTTAATGCAGTCTAGAGCAGTGTTTCTCAACTCCGACAACTTTAAGATGATTTAACTTCAACTGTCAGGATGCTAGTGATGGAATTCTGGGAGCTGATGTCCACTCAGCCTATGGTGGTTGAGAAACTGGTCTAGAGAGATGAACCCTGGATACAGGTTGATTACATTGGACAGAACAAACAAAAGTACAAAAGTATAGAAACAACAAGATATAAGATAAAGTATCCAGATCAGGATCTTACGCTATTTTCAATGAGAATCTATACAAAAAAATAGTTGTAACAGATAGAATATAGATTTGGGGCCATTAATGGAAGATCAGGTTTTGGTAAGATTTATCCTTAGAAATGGAGAATCCATGATGAAAAGGGCAAATGTTTGGTGTAAAGTAGCAAAACTCACTGTGAACATACATATTCTGAGGCTGGATTACAGATTCACTTTGATAGAAAAAAGTGTTACAAAACATTCTGGTTTATTGGATGGTTGGTTGCCTTTTCAGTTTCTAGGGCAACATTTATATTGGACAAATCACTTTTTTAAGAGATTGCTTTGGAGAGCCCACAAAATCGCTTAGGGACAAGGTTTTGAGACATGCATCTGTTTTAACATGTTAGTGAACAGAGCACAAAAATGGTTGATTTTAAAATTAAGAAAACAAATGCCTGAATTTGCTTACACTGACATCACATTTTAAGTCGTCGTTCTAAATCACAAGAAAAGCATTCATAAGTGGCAGGAGTGGAGATTCTAATAATTGTATAAACAGCTTTCTTATAAGCAGGATAGCCCAGTAGTCCTCATGCTTGTTGATTTTTTTCAGAATTACGATGGTGTTGAAAAAAGAGACATCTTCAAAGTTGCAGCCATTGTAATGTCTGTTCAGTCAAGTTATAGTGGTTTGAGCACCTGGCAACTGGCACACATACTGTATATGATGACTGCAGTGACAATCATGAACAAGGGATTGGCATTTGCAGCCTTCACAGCCGGCTTCTGACAAGCAAAGTCAATGCAGAAGCCAGGAGAAATTATAATCACGTGACACTGCAATGCAGCCAGCATGGGTGATGTTGTGCTTAATAACTTAGCTACGTGGCAGAGTTGCTGGCCCCAATAGCAATCAATGAGCATTACCAATAGGCCAGCATTGCCATATAGCCCCTCCCCGCAATTTATTGCGTTGTTTCACTAGGGCTTGGGGGGGGGGGGAACACTCCAGGTGTATGCTAACCGTATACAGGTAGTTCTCATGTCATGATGGTAACTGGGACTGGAGTTTCCATTACTGAGCAATGCAACTGCAAATTTAGTTCTACGTCGCATAACCCCATCCCTAACAATGGCAATCCTGGCACTTCTTGTTGCTGTTAACCAAATCCCACTTGTTTTTAGCTGAGGACCCATTCTGATCCAAGCCATTCCCAGCTTGGTTCCTCCCAGCCCTGGACATCAATTCTTCCAAGGCACCCCCTCCCCTTCAACTTCCATAACTATCTATCCCCCCCCCCCCTGCTTTTTGGGCTACCCTGTGCCTTGCCTTGTGGGACAGCAAGTAACCTCCCAACCATATGGGGCTGCTTGTCACACCAGTTCAGAGGCTATTTGGTGGCTGAAAAAAATCTCTTGAGCCACAGCGGAGCGAGAAGCTGTGGCCTTAGGTACCCCAGGAAGCCCTAGCCATCCCAGCCCAGCGAACCTCTTTTGGTACTGGCCACAGAGAAAGGAGGAGAAGGAGCACAGGAAAAAAGTGCTTCCCATTTCTGATCGCTGGAGCCAGTCCAGCTGGATACCATGATCAATGGTAGCAAAAGCCACCGAGGGATCCAGAATGGACACCACTGCACTAATGCCCAGTTACCTTCCGGGTACAATCCAAAGTGCTGTTATCAGCTTTACACCTAAAGCTTTTCATAACATAGGGCCAAATTATTTGCGAAACCGCCTCTCCCTGCGAACATCTGCTGTCTAATAGACTGCATAGTATGAGAGTGCTCCAGTCCCCTTCCTTAAACGTTGACATCTTGGTAGGACCTCATTCTAAACCTACACATAACAGGAAGCCACGGCCATTGTCCAACGACAATCACTGACACACTATTTGCATCCTGCTAGACAGCCGCAGGCTAATTTTTGGTATTCGTGGCTCTATATCATTTTACACTCTTTTATCTAAATTTGTTCTACTGGAATTCTCAATCCAGAGGTGAAACCTTATTTCAAGTTCAAAAAGATTGACCGATCTTCTCATACAAAATGCTCCTTCCTTTAGCAATTCGTTACTCACCGAGCAGTTCGAAATCGTTGACACAGTTTCTCTACCAGGCTCTCCGTTTGCTTATCCTTAGTGATAAAAGAAAAAAGTTGCCTGAGGGGCAGAGTGTGAAGGAGAAGGGAAGGAATAATAATAAAAAAAGATTTCAAGTATTAATATTCAGTATTTTACTCTTGGATTGCAATTACAAGATTATGAGGTTTTCTGACAGGTCAGCTTTCTGTTCTTCTCAGTATTACTTAAAACAGGAGGCAAGTTAAGGAATTTCTTAAAATTGGATTTCTTGATCTCATTTTATCTATCT
>JAEANM010000131.1:21855-45067 GCA_017656035.1 Myanophis thanlyinensis | reverse complement strand
GTAACTAGTTCGGCGGGCCGGATTAAAAAGCCCAACGGGCCAGATGTGGCCCGCGGGCCGTAGTTTGCCCATGTCTGCCCTAGGCCATGGCTGAAGAAGTCTGCCTCCCAGCGGCAGTTCTCATGCTGAAGCAGGCCAATGCCTAACTGGTCGCCCTGCCTGAGCCCCTTATGAGGTCAGGCCAGGCTGGGGGGGGGGGGAATGACCAAAAAGCCCCCCCCCCCAACTTTCTCTCCTCTTAATCCATGTTAATCTCCCACAGGCTTTCCTTTGGGCCCCCAAGGCAGTTTTGGCAGGGGGGCCTTTCTTATTTGGGGGGCTCTGAGATGTACTATCTCATCCCAGACCTGCCTCTTTCTTGCAGCCAATTTCCTCTTCCATGTCTTAGCAGAATAACCGAATATCAGAGTTGGAAGGGACCTCAGAGGTCTTCTAGCCCAACCCACTGCTTAAGCAGGAAACCCGCCTAGACCGTTTCAGACAGGAAACTCTGTTGTTTCAGACTTTCTTCTGAGCGGATCCCCAACCCCACCCAAGCTCTCTTCCTCAGAAAACGCTCCCCCCAAACAAAAACTACGATCTTGACCTCTTGAGAAACAGGACATTCAACCGCCCGTAATCCCAGGGTGTGCAGTTACTTCACGTGTTAATGCAAGTGGAAGAGACGTTGCAGTGAAGCGTGACAAAATTAAACAAGCAGCCGGAGAAAGAAGCCGGAGAGACTGAAACAACCCTTCACTCAGACCAGCGGCTCACAAGCAAACAGGGAAGCTCAGGGGCACCTTCGACTCAGCCCTGGCGCGGGGCCAAGCATGTGAAATAAGCCCTAAAGGGCAACCTTCCTGTTGGATTTGGCAGGCTGCCGTTTTCCTTGGCCGTGGCTACACAAGGCAGTGGCAGGGAGTCTACTGTGCCAAGCATGTGCCAGCCAGAAACACAGTGAGCCAAACCTCCACCTGTTCCTGATGCCAGAGGTGTGTCTGGAAACCCGCCAAACAACCCAGAGCAATTTCTGTTGGGTTTCAAATTCAGCTTGAATTGAGGAGCTTTCTGCAGAAAGCCAGAAGGAGGGACAGGAGGACATGTTGGCTCCCAGAAGGTCCCTGGGACTTTACAGATCCAGAGAGCTCTGCCACCCTGGCAGCCACCCATCAATCCTCTGTCACCTGGTGGAATAAAAGGGCCTGTACCAATAGAAGAGAGTATCTGTAGCTAACAGTGGGACGGACTGTGGGGTCCTGGGTGCCCTCTGAGCTTGATGGGTTTTCTTCCAGACATTTCATGACCCAACTAGGGAACATCATCAGCGCTAGAAGGAAGGAGGAGGAGCTGATCTCTGAGGTTGGTGCTTTCCCTGCAGATTCTGGTGTATTACCAAACTAGGTGGGGTCCTCAGGGCCAGGGGTCTCCCCAGCTGCCCTTCCCTGGAGCAAAGAACTGAGCTGGAGCACCAGCTCCCCCCCCTCCTATCCTCAGAGCTTAGCTGAGCTGCGGGGGGGGGGGCTGCCCTTGGGGGTCAACTGATGGGTCAAACGGATGCCCCAAAGGAATCTGTCCAACCAAGAACCCCTTCTGAAGATGTAAGGTTTGGGGGCTCCCTTGCTCCCTTCCTGGGGAGACTCTCCCCATCCCGTCCCCCCTTCCCGCTATGCAGGAAGCCCAGAATCCAGCAGGCCACCAAAGGGGAGATGGCCGTCATGCCAACTGCTCTGTGCCAGTCTGATACATGCCAATGGGCGACCCCTGCAGGAATGTCCCTGGGAGCGCTCACCGCAGCCGGTGGGGCGGAAGGGAAAACGTTGGAGGAGGCGGAGGAAAACTTCTTCCCCTCCCCCAAATTGCCCCCCCCCCCAAGAGCAGGAGAATGTCCGGAGTCAGAAGCAGCCGGGGGGAGCGGGGGGGGGAATCAGGCTCACCCAGTTTGTGCCCTCGAACATCTTCAGGTCCAGCGGGTCTCCCTGGATCCTCCCATCCAGCAGCAGAAGGGAATGGCACGTGGCCATGGCTCTGCAGAGGGGCCCCCAGGGCAACGGGGCCCCCAAGAAGCTGTGCACGCTCTGGAAGCTGGGGGTAAGGTGGGGGTCAGAGGGGGCTCCCTTGGTTCGAGGCAGCAGGAGGGCAGTTTCCCAGCTGGCTCCCTGGGCAGATGGGAGCCCTGCCCCACCCCCACCCCCACCTGGGCAGCTAGCAGGACCAAGGAAGGGGCACGGACGGAAGGCAGCAGCCAAGGTTGCCAGTCGCCAGGCTTCCAGGCATCCCCTTTTTTCCCTTCTTTAAGGGGGGTCCGATCGCTCACCACGTTTCTTACCTCTGGTTTTGGCAAGGGAGAGCGCCCCAGAGGTCCAGCCCCTCCTCGGTCAGCGTGCCTGTCTGGGTTAAAGGAAGCACCAGGAAGCGCCAGGATTAGCACACACACCCCACCCCCCAAGGCCGGGGGCAGGCACAGCTGCCCCCCTCTTCGCTTTATTTTGAACTAATTTTTTTATTTCTTTCAAAGATAAAATATTAAAAAGTAGAAGAGGGAAAAAACAAAAAAGACAAAGGCAAAAAGTGCAAACACAATAAGAAAAAATAATATAACGAAAAAAGTACATCCCTGGTTGAACGTTGACAAATATTTCCACTTGGGAATGGAAACAAAGGACGGCGGGGGGGAGGGATAGGTGGGCTTTTCTCAAAGGGGGAGCAGCTCTGAAGAAAAGAGAATTCTGCAGGGTGGAAGTGAAAGGAGGATGACAGAATATAACAGAGTTGGAAGGGACCTTGGAGGTCATCTAGTCCAGCCCCCTGCTCAAGCAGGAGACCCTAGACCATTCCAGGCCAATGGCTGTCCAGTCTCTTCTTGAAGATCTCCACTAACGGAGCACCCACAACTTCTGGAGGGAAGCTGTTCCACTGATTAATTGATCTGGGATTACAGAATATAACAGAGTTGGAAGGGACCTCAGAGGTCATCTAGTCCAGCCCCCTGCTCAAGCAGGAGACCCACCTAGACCATTCCAGACAAGTGGCTGAACAGGCTCTTCTTCTTGAAAATGTCCATTGATGGAGCAGCCACAACTTCCCTTCCACCGGTCAGTTGTTCTTGAGTCCTTGCCAAGGGCAGTTGTCCTGGGGACTTTCCTCAGACATGCAATAGCCCCCCCCCCAGAAGCCAGCCCAGCCTCCCCCAGGGGAGCTTCTCATGGACTCACACCCTGCACACACACACACACCCGCACACACACCTACACAGTGTGCGCACCTTATCAAAGCAGACCAGGTTGATCTGGCCGCAGATGTTGATCCTCTGGGGGCTGATGCAGAAGATTTTCTTCCTGGTCAGCCTCCGTTGGGCATAGATGATGCTGGTGGTCAAGGCCGCTGGGATGACCGGGGGCACGGGGACGGTCAGCAGCAGGAGCGCCATGGCCACCGTGTCTGATGCCGGTTGCTGTGAAAGGACATCATGACACTGGTGGGGTTGGTCAGAGCGAGACAAGGAGCCTGTCCTGGGGGGTGGGGGGCTCTCCCTCCCCAGGAAGGCAGCCCTGGTGGGGGGCATGGAGTGGATGATTGGCAGCACCAAAGGGAGGGGGTTCTCTTTCCAAAACAGGGAGTATTCGATGTTAGCTGGGGAAGGGGCTTTGGTATATCATTTGCTGTCATTGCAAGCAAGGAGAGGCTGCAGGGAAGAGGCCATTACAGGTAGTCCTCAACTTATGACCACAACTGAGCTCAACAATTCTGTCATTAAGCAAGACTGTGGTTAAGCAAGTTTTTCTCCTTTTTACAACCTTTCCTACCACGGTTGTTAAGCTGCAGTTGTTAACTTAGCAACACGGCTGTTCAGTGAACCTGGCTTCCCAGCTGACTCTGTCTCTCGGAAGGTCGCAAATGGGGGTCCTGTGACCCCGGGACACTGCGACCGTCGTAAATATGAACCAATTTTGACCACACAATCATGGAGATGCAACTGTTATAGGTGTGAAAAACGGTCATAAGTCACTTGTAACTTCGAACCGTCATTAAGTGAATGGTTGTAAGTCAAGCATTACCTATAATTCTGGCTGACTTGGGATGACAGACCCCACCCGAGACTTCCCAGCAGCTAAGCCTTGGGCCAATGCCATTCCTCGAAAGGATCTCCGGCTCGTGGCTGTGTCGTGGCCCCCAACGTGGTCCTCGGTTTCTCTAAGCAAGAAGCCATTGCGAATAAGCCTCAGTGGCGCAGTGGTCAGAGTGAGGTACTGCAGGCTCCTTCTGCTGACTGCAATTTGGCAGTTCAAATCTCACCAGGCTCAAGGTGGACTCAGCCTTCTGTCCTTCCGAGGTCAGTAAAATGAGGACCAAGATTGTTGGGGGCAAGAGGCCGATTCTGCAAACTGCTTAGAGAGGGCTGTAAAAGCACTATAAAGCAGTATATAAATCTAAGTACTCTTGCTCTTGCTATAAGAGTGGTAATTTGGGGCCCAGTTCTGCAGCCCCTCCACTTTGGCTCAGCCAGTCTGGCCACCTTCAAACCCAGAACATCCTCTGGAATCTGGACGTACGGTGGGCAATTAATACACTTTAGGCCCTGTGGACTTCAACTGAGCCAGCCAGCATGAATTCTGGGAATTGAAGTCCACCGGTCGTGAGGTTTCCTTAGTTGGCCATGGCTGCTCTGGGCGCATCCCAGGAGAATGCAAACATGCCTGATCCTTCCCTCCCCAGGAATCCGGGCATACCCAACTGTGCCAGCCACAAGCCTCTTTTTTTAGAGGGAAAAGCCCACAGAAAGCAGAATGTGGGGAGGGAGAGGAGAGACCAGACTGGAGGAGGTTGGGGCTGGGGAGATGGTCCCAACAGGGGAACCTCCGTCCTCCATCCACGCTGCTGCTTGAGCCGTGCCTGCCTTTGTTGGCCCAGACAGGCTGCAGCAGAGCCCAGCCGGACAGCGGGAGGAGACTGCCACCAGCAGCAATGGCAGCTTTGTGTCTCCTGTTTGCCAGTGAAATTTTGTGTTTGGGGGGGGCTGCTTCTGGGACCCACCTTCTTGATGACGTATACACAGATGGTGTAGATCATCCCCAGGATGCCGATCACAGCCAGCCCCACGAGGAACTGGAAGGCTTGTTGGTAGAGCCGGAAGTTCAGGGGCTTCGGGTAAAGGATGGACCTCACCAGGTCTCCCTTGGCGGTGTTGAAGCCTGCAGAGAAAGAGGCGGCCAGCAAGGGGGAGTAACAACAGCAGAGTTGGAAGGGACCTTGGGTTCTAGTCCAACCCACCACTACCACCCCCACTCAAGCTGGAGATCCTACACCATTTCAGACAAATGGTTGTATAATCTTTTCTTTAAAACCTTCAGTGATGGAGCACCCACAACTTCTGGTGGGAAGCAGTTCCACTGGTGAATTGTCCTCATGGTCAAGAAATTTCTCCCTATTCCTAAATTGCTTCTCTCCTTGATTAGTATCCATCTGTTGCTTCTTGTTCTGCCTTCTGGGGCTTTGGAGAATAGGTGGACCCCCTCCTCTTTGGAACAGCCCCTCAAATATTGGAAGATGCTATCCTGTCTCCCCTGGTCCTTCTCTTCTCTTCACTAGACCAGCCATGCCTGGTAACCGTTCTTCGTATGTTTTAGCCTCCAGTCCCCTAATCCTCTTTGTGGCTCTTCTCTGCACTCTTTCCAGAGTCTCAACATCTTTTTTTATATTGGAACAACCAAAACTGGATGCAGTATATTCCAAGTGTGGTCTACCAATCTGGAATTAAGGAGAAACTTCCTGGCAATGAGAACAATTAACTTCTGGAGCTTCCTTCCAGAAGCTGTGGGAGCTCCATCACCGGGGGTTTTCAAGAAGAAATTGACCTCTTCTAGAATACTGTCTGTGTTTTTTTGGAGATGGGGTGGATTACCAAAGTGTGAAAATGATTGGCCAACAGGTGTGAGGGATCTGTGTCCACACTGGATGGTTAAAAAAAATCAGGTGCCCACATATCCAACTTGTTCTTTAACTGAAAAGCGTTAGAGTTCTGAATTTTTACTGAGTGGACTTCTTCAATAAACTACGAGTCAAGATTTAACATCTACCTGAGAACTCCAAGGATAAATGTACCTGTAATCAAGAACCTTGTGAATGTAAAAAAATAAAAGTCCACAAATCTCTTCACATTGGTTCTGAAGTCCAGAAATCTGTCACCCTGCTTCATGGCCATTTTACAGCCTGTGGACTTTAACTCCCAGAATTGAAGTCCACAGGTCATAAAGTTGCCATAACTGCCCACGACTGCTCTACTTACATTCTCAGGGTTGAGCTCTGAGCATCCCCTCCATCATCCAGTGAACGGCTACTTCTCCCCTTCCCACACATGCACCAGGATACTAGCAGGGACCCCCACCACCATCCGTGCCTTCTCCAAGGAGAGCAAAGCAGCTGGTTCTGGACTCACCTGTTTGCAGCACAACTGCCCGGACCGGTCCTGGTCCTGCCCGCCTGGTCTGGATCACCTCCGTGCCACAGAAGAGGATGTGTCGGCGGTAATCGCCCATCCCGTACACCTTCCAGGGCAGGGTGTTGTCGGAGTGAGGCAGGGGGGTCTTGGAGACGGGAACGCTCTCACCTATAAAGGTCATGGAAAAGCCAGACCATTCAGGACCCCTCCTCAATATGGAGCTGATGGGGTACCGAAATGAAGAAACTTCTTGAGTGAGAAGCATTAAGAAAGCCCATTTGCATTTTGAAAAAGCCCCTTTGGGGGTCCTACCGGTCTCCTTTCTCTGCCCACCATACCCACTGGTTTGGGGGCAGCAGGACTGCCCCTAGATGCATGGCCAGCCAGCTTTTACCTGTCAGCATCCCCTCGTTGACCACACAGCTTCCCTCCAGCAGGATGGCATCACAAGGCAAGGAGAAGCGTTGGCCTTCCAGGAGAAGGAGGTCCCCAGGGATTAAGTGACGGGACTCCATGGTGGAACTCCCTGGCAAGGATGAAAAAAGGGGAGGGGTGGGATGCACCCTTGGACCAAAAGCACCAGACCCTTTGTTTCAGGTCCTTTTGACAGGCAGGGGAGGCTGGGAGATCTTGGTTGCTCCAGGAACTGCCGTAGTTTGGGAAGGAAATGCATGGGAGATCTTTCTTGAAGACCCCTCTTGGCCATCCAGAGGGAGGCGCTCTGCATCCACAACAAGCTCTTGATATGACCAGGGAGTCACTATGGAAGCCCCCTCCCCAAGGGGCCAACAGTCATTAAAAAGGGGCTGGACAGGGGGTAGGAGAGGGGCAGGGACATCAGGGGTCACCACACCCACCTTCGCCTTTCATCCAGACTGTGACTTGCACCTGGTTGTGTTCCTTCACCAGATTGTGCAGCTTGATGGATTGCTGGGGGGAGGGGAAGGTGGGGAGAAAGTTAAAGGGCTGGGACTGGACCTCTCTGGCTCTGGCTCCCTCTTTCTTCCCTCCCCCCTGGGGAGGGAAGAGAAGGCTAGTTTTCTGTCCCTTCCCCTGCAAGGCACCCACTCAAGGGGCCAAACTCTCCCTTTCCTCACCAGCCAAGCTGTGGGTAGGTGTGGGGAGGGACATTGGGCTCTCAGGGGCTCCCTGACCCATCCAAGAGACCCCAGGGGTCTCACTCTATGATGCAAGTCTCTGAAGCCAGAGGACCCAGAGACATGTTGTGGGTCTTGTCAGTATATGAGAGTTCATGACTTGGGAGAGATATTAAAGAGGTTTAATGATGTATTATGTGTGGCTGAAATGGAGCATAATTTACTGAGTGTCTCTAGTTTAGACAAAAAAGGGGGTTGAGACCACATTTGTAAATGGGAGGTGTCTCGTAAGGAAAAATGGAAGTGTATGTGCACAGGGCATAAAACAGGATAATCTTTATGTGTTGCAGGGACTAAAGGATCAATGAGCCAAACATTTGGAAATGTGGCACAACACGATTAATGCGTTCATCTCTTGCATAGAAAGCTTGGCCATGCCAGCTTCAGAGTTTTGCAAAAGATGGTACAGTTTGGAGAAGGATTACATTTAAATGGGTGCAAAACATATTTGGACTGTGCGTATGTAAGTCATCAAAATCCAGAAGCAAGAGTAGCACAAGGCAGACAACAAGAGCTCTAGAGCTGGTACGTGCAGATTTGGTTGGGCCAATGCAAGCCAGTTTGGGAGGAGCAACGTATGCACTGGTCATTGTAGATGACCACAGCAGGTTTGGGTTCTGCTATTATATATGTGTGTGTGTGTGTGTGGAAATGTGTGCCGAGCCGTGGTATTTTCTGGGGTTAGAGATTTGTTTATAAATCTGGAGATGTATTCTGTGTTTGAATGTATTCTGTGTTTCTGTGCTTTGTGTGATTGTACCTATGGAGGCTCGTTCAATTTCACTGCACACATGTTGTGCATTAACAATAAAGGTTTGAATGAATTTAAGCAATGTGTAAGCTTTGTAGAAAGAAGATATAGACAACAGGTATGTCAGCTGCAAACTGACAGAGGTTCAGAATTCATGTCAGCAAGTTTTCAACAATTGTTGGGACAGTTAGGGATAAAACACAGATGCGCTAATCCATATACAGCAGCTGAGAATGGTGTATGTGAGAGGCAGAATAGAGTCTTAGAAACTTAGAAAGGACTCCACTGCTGGAAGATTCTGGTTTAAGCAGGTCATATTGGGGTGAAGTCATGTTGACTGCTAATTTTTTAATCAATAGGCTGTGGAGTTCATCAATTAATGATATTCCATATGCAGTATTATATGGGAGAAAGCCATCTCTGGCACATTTAAGGGTGTTTGGAAGCAATACATGGGTGCATATTCCAAAAGCAGTCAGAAGAAAAGGACAAGTAAAGGCTAGAAAGCTCAGGTTTATGGGCTATGAGCCTGGCTCAAAGAGCTATTGCTTTAACAATGGGAGCAAAAGAATAGTGATTTCCAGGTCTGCTAGTTTTGCAGAGCAAAATTGGAACAGAATTGATGCCAATTTATTTATTTATTTATTATTCAAATTTATATACTGCCCCATCTCCCTAAGGACTCGGGGTGGTTCACAGCAGATAAAACAAAATACATAAACAAAATTTAAAAACCAATATAAAACCATTAAATTTGCTGATATTTTAAAAATACAATTTGTGGAATGATCCACTTAGTGATGGTAACTCACTTAGTGACAGAAACTCACTTAGTGATGGTGTCAGCATTCAGGGTGGGGACACTCAAAAGGAACAAGAAAAGGAGTCAGGAGAAGATGATGACTCAGATATGAAGCAAGAGAGGGTTGAAACACAGGAGCAGTCAGTGCCATGCAGGTCAGAGAGATGGAACAAAGGGATTCCACCTGACAGGTATTCTGCTAGTAAAGTAAAGGTGTATAATGTGTGGTATGAGCCAAGGAACTATAAGGAAGTATTGGCACTATTCAGAGTTGAGCAAGTAAAGTAGAAAAAAGCCATGGACAAAGAAATGAAACCCATGGGTGAACATAAAGTATACACATCTATGACTTTGCCACAGAGTCGCAAAGGCGTAGGATGTAAATGGGTGTACAGAAAGAAAGTACTACCCAACAATGAAGTCCAGTATAAGGCAAGGTTAGTGGCACAAGGTTTTTCACAGATGAAAAATGTGCACTATGATGAGGTATTTGCGCCAACAGTAAAAGGCAAAACTATAAGGTTGGCACTAGCATTGGCAGCAGCATGTGACCATAAAATTTGGCATTTTGACATAACCACAGCATTCCTCAATGCAGAATTAGAGGAAGAAATTTACATGGTACAAGCACCAGGATAGGAAAGTAAAAAGCCTAACGCAGTGTATAAATTGAACAAGGCCATTTATGGGCTGAAGCAATTAGCCAGGAATTGGAATATCTGTTTAAATAAGGCATTGAAGGGTCTTGGGTTCAAGAGTTGCAAGGCTGATGGTTGCATCTACATTGGAACATTAAAAGGTAGGGGTTGCCAATTGTTAGCATTTGTGGATGATCTTTGTTTCATTGCAAAAGATGTATCACAGATAAAAGAATTTGCTAATCAATTGGAGAAAAAGTTTGAATTTTGGGGTGACACAGTGGTCCAGACCAGACATAGCTTGTGCAGTAAGCATCTTGAGTCACTTTACTGCTGCATCAATGCAATTGCACTGGATGGGTGTAAAAAGGATTCTCAGGTATTTGAAGGGAATTGTGAATTTGGGTCTTCAACTACAGGTCTCTGAAAAATATTGGTTTTATGTCTCTTCCAGTCATGAAGGGAGAAGTGTCAGTATATGAGAGTTTGTGACTTGGGAGAGACATGGTAACAAAGTTAGCCAATGAAAAGGCATGGCAACTAAGTCAGCCAAGGGGAGCTGTTTGGAAACTGAAACTAAGCAGTCTATATTAAGTTCTGCTGCTCTGAAATTGAAACTAAGTCTGTACTGAGCTCTAAACTGAACCTGAAACTCCTCTCCTCTGCTTTGTGTTTTCTTGTACTTGCTACCACGTTGGAAAAACCGGCTTTTGGTATTGTATATTTACTTCATGTGTTATATTATATATAAAGAGAAGTTACTGAATCCTGCTAAATCGGTTTCTTCTGTGTGTTTTCTGGATATGATTGCTATTGCAAACTCTAACAGGTCTCTTAGTTACCCATACAAGAAATAGCCCCCCAAAGCAAATTGGGGGGAAGTGAGCTAAGACAAAAAGCCTCCCCCACTCCAAAAAAAACAGCCCCAGGAAGACACTGCTGCTTGGCCCTTGTGGGACAGCAGAAAAAGGGAGACCCCCCCTCCCCACACTGACCCACAAGGGGAGAGGTTTGCAGGATCCCACCCCCCAGTTGGGTCCAACCCCAAATGGGCTCATCACTCCAAAGGCAGCGTTGCAGTCCAGGAAGTGCTGAGTCCCCTGAGCAAGTGAGCATGTGCAGAGTCTCCTGAGCAGGTCACTCCATCTCTGAACAAAGCCAGAGGAAAAAGACTCCTTGGCCCCCCTCTCTCCCCTCTGCCTCCCTCACAGGGTTGTTGTGGTGGGGAGGGAGGGGAATGTTGCACGTATTGCCTGGAGGGTCTGGAGGAGGGGCAAAACATTGATCTAACAAGCGAAATAAAGAGGGTGGGGGCAGGCCCCCCCCTCTGTCCAATGGCCTGGGCAGAAGGGAGCTCACCTGCCGGAGGTCGTAGATGGTGAGCCCGATGGAGATGACGGAGAGGATGACGATGGCCGAGGAGTACTCGATGTAGCCTTGGGTGTACCAGAGGGTCAGGGTGAAGGCTTGGAAGATGTAGAAGGGGTTCAGGATCTGCCGGCAGAGGACACAGAGGGAATGCCAGGGCAGCCGTGGGGCACCCTCAAAGCACCCACAGATGCTCCGCCTTGCAGCCACCACCCTTTGGGAGAGCAGTGGGAGCAGCCGTGACATTGGCAGGGCGAGCTGGCATCCCATGGCCTTCCCAGGGCATCTGTGGCCCTGCAAACCAGGTCTGACTTGCACCGGGGGCAGCAGCAAGGCAGCCCGGCCCCAACCCCCAGTTGCCAGCAGATGTTCAGCCCTCTGCCAGGCATCTAAGGTGCCCAGGACTTCGGCCTCCTTGCCTGGGCTCAGCTGTCAGGAAGCCCCTCCCTGCTGCCCAGTGCCCACGGCTGAGCTGCCCCTCCTCTGAGGGACCCAGAGCTGCCCTTTGGCATCACAGGCAGCGGGCATCACCCTCCCTTTCCGGTTCCCAAGAGAGATCCAGACTTTTGGAGAAGAAGATCCTTCCAGAGAGAAAGGAAAAGACCCCTTGGAGGGTCCGGCTCTGCTCTCCACCCTCTCTGGTTTTGCCTGAGAGCTCCCAGAATAAAGAGGCCAGGCTTTGACCCCGAGACCCCCAAGGCTCTTGCTATGGTCCCCCAAAGCCTGGGCAGAGACGGGCAGACACCGGCCACTTACCTCTTTGAAGAGCAGCTTCCAGATGGGCCGGATTTCGATCTCGATGGAGTTGGGGCCACAGACGGAGCTCCTGGAAGGCAAGAGGGGAAGCCGACTCAGCCCACGCACAAGCACCGGGGGGGGGGGAGGCAGAGAGACACACACCCCTCTAGCCAGCCCAGGTGGAGAGGAGAAGGGCTCACCCCACAGAGGATGTTTCCTCCTGCCCCCTCTCCGGACAGACGAGCTCTTTTGCAACACTCTGCGCTTGAAAAAAATCACCCACCCACCCCCATCTGTTCATGGTTGCTTTTATTGAACAAGACAACATCAGCAACGCAACATGCAACCATGTATAACATTCAGGGGAACATTTCTCACACTACAGTTGTGTGAAGATCCCTTTCTGGCTGATGGAGTTCTCCGCTGGGGATCTTGCAGTCATAACCAGATCCCTGATTAAAGCAGAAGCAAAGGGGGAGGGACGTGGGGGGAGGGGCATACCTGAGCGCCTTTTCCCTCCTCTCCAGCCCTTCTCCAAATCGGTGGTGTATTTGGTAGCAGGTGTTGCCGTCCTCGAGGGACCTAGAAAAGGAGCCAGGGCGAAAGGTGCTGGCCCTGGGCAGGAGGGACCCTCCGGCTGCTCCCCCTCCTCCTCCTCCTCCTCCTCTCTCAAGACGGGGAAAACTCACCCAACTCGGGCAAAGGCTTTCTCAGAAAAATCCCAGATATAGCGTATTTTTTGTACCTGGATATATCTCCCCTACAAGAGCAACACAGCACGGAAAGATTAGGAGGGGAGGGGTCCCGGCCGGCCTCTCCTGGTCTCCCTTCAGCCAAGGCAGTTTTGGGGGGAGGCCGTCCATGCCCTTTGCAGCAGGTCCAGGCTGCCTGGGGCTCTGCTCTGCTCTGCCTGGGGTGGGTGGGGGACCAAGGGGGCATGGAGACGAGACCCCCTTCCTTCACCCTCCCCAGGCTGAGCTCCTGCTGCCCTTTCCTCCACCCTGCAGGGAACCAGGAAATGCGGGGTGTGTGTGTCAGAGGTGACTTCTATCTGGAAGCAGCCCCCCTCCAAGGCAACACGGGGCAGCCCCCCTTCTTCCCAGAGGAGGCCATCATCGGCATGACCCTGGCTGGGTCCTCAGCCGGTGGGGGACCCGGAGGTCTTAACCTGGGACGGGAAGGGAAGGGAAGGGAAGGGACGGGAGGCAAGTCAGCGGGAGTCTCTGGTGGGGGTGGGAGAAAGGCTGCAAATGTTTCCACGGGTCGAGACGGCTCCATTGCACCTCGCTCTGGCCTCAGGCTGTGCCACATGGGACTTGCTCAGCAGGAGGGAGAGCAGGAGGCAAGTCCTAGGAGTGTTCCCCCCCTCCAGCAGCAGCAGCACCAGTGGCAGCCCCTCCCCGCTTGCTCCCAGGTCTCCCCTCGGCCTTCGCTCACTTTCATGTCGGGCATCTTGATGGCTTTCCGTAGGACTGAATGCTTTTCTTTGCTGAAACTCTGCTCCGACTTTTCGGTGGCCAAGAGATCCTGGAAGTCAAGGGAGGTCACTTGCTTCCGAGTGTACCTCTTGCTCTCATCCTGGGAAGGGGAAAGGAGGGAGACTCTGGCTGACCCTGGAGATGGGGTCAGGGACTTTTCAGTTAGTTAGAGCAGGGCTGGTTTAATCCAACCCCCACCGACCCACCCCATCCTGCCCCACAGGAGGCGAAGCTCCAGAGCCTCTGGCTTATTTATTTCTTAGCAAACTGATTTGTCACCCCCTCACCACAGGTGACACTCAGCGACTCACAACGTTAAAATCATGCCAGTGCCTTTTCCTATGGAAACAAAGGGAAAAGAAGAGGAGGAGGAGGAAGGTGGAAGAGCTCCAGTACCCAGCATTAGATACAAATTAGATACCAATCTTGAATGCTTTGGGGGATTCAGCCCAACCTTTGGATTTCTATCAATCAAACGCAGTATGATCTTGTGGCCCAACGAATGAACGTTTTGCCAAATAAATGAAATTGTGAATTGCAGAAGTCATGGCTTTCCTCCGAAGAAGACCTCCAGAAGATCTGAAGCCCAAGCAAGGGTTGCGCAGAAGGAGAAGCAACTCTCTGCTGTGACTTCCACAGACGGACACGGAGAGAATGGGGTTGCTTCAGAAGAAGGAAAGGCACCTACGGTGGTCCTGAGCAGCACCACGTCGGCCTCTTCCAAGCTGCAGGGCTGGCAGTTGGCCCAGACCCCCCACTCGGGTTTCCAGTGGAAGAGAAGCAGGAGGCCTCCGCAGGAGAGGACGTAGCCAGCCAGGCACAGGGCCCTCCGGAAGCCCCCGGTCTTGTAGCCAAAGATCTCCTGGGAAGAAAGACTCAGTCAGCGTCAAGGCTCAACCCTTCTCAAAACTCATCTGGGGGCCATTCTCGCTCAGGAGGAGAGATGACAGAACTTGGGGCTGGAGTGAAAAGGGGCATCAGCCTAGAATCTCTACGTAGCCACAAGCGAACAAACTTCCCTTGAATTCCGTGGACTCTTACCTATCGCTGACCAATGCTGATGGTTAGTTGAGAAGATTCCTGTGCCAGGCTTTTAGCAATAATTCCGTTTAATTGGGCCTCCACATGGTGCACCTGGTTGCTTGTGCTTGATGCAATTATCTATATATTCAATAAATAGACTTCCCAGCGGCATAAAATATGTCTGGGAGGTCACTGAGTCTTGCATACTGTGTGAATTTTGGGTTTTATTCTGAAACAGGAAACTTTCAAGACACGCTGCAGAAAAGTGAAGCATTTTCGTGTGGAATTCACAGACCACTTAAAATCAGTATTAAAATGATTAAAATGTTTATTATTGTATATTATTATGTAACAATAATAAAATAATATTTTTAAAAAATCAGTCATTGGAATGGATTTGTACAATACAGGACAGCACCAAACCTAATCTTAACTAGAGTTAAGATTAATCCAGCTTTGCATGTTGCACAAATATCGCTGTAGGAGTTCCTCAGTCTGAGGAAGCCTGAGGGGTCCACGGTCGGAGAATGCGACTCTGTAATTTGGTCTGCCAAAGGTCAAGGCTGGGGTTACCCCAGGCCCCTCCCACTGGGACAGTCCAGGCTAGTGGTCCCCGCCTTGTTCCCAGGGCCCCTGAAAATCCCTGCACTGCAAGGATTCAAGGTGGACAGTATGAAGCTGCTTGGGCCTTTTCCGTAAATAAACCTGGAGCCGCCGCCTTGCTGGCTGAAGTGAATCACAGGTGAACCTGCTCCAATTTGCATCTGGGGTGTGCCAGGTGCAAAATTAGCTGGAAATTGGCCCTGGTATTTGCTAACAATGATTGCCAAGGAATAGCGATTAAGCTGAGATGCTTTGGGGTGGACTGTTATTAGCCAGCTGACCATGGATCTGAACTCAGATGCCACACAGCAGCTTCATTCACTCAGGGGAGCCGGAGGAGGAATTGGAAACCAGGCTAGCAATTGATACGGCCACCCAACCGGCTTGGCCAGGTGAGTGAAGGACTCAAGGCTATGGCACACCTTGGTTAGGCTTTTATGGGGCTTAATCAATCAATCAATCAATCAATCAGCCTTTCTTTACCGTCACCGGCCAGAATTAGAGGCTTAGGGCTTTGTGAGAATCCTGGCTGGTTGGTTACTTTCGGATTTCTGTGTACCAGAAAGTTTTCAGCACAGAAACTCCCAAAGGTGCTTTTTTCAAAAGGCAACCAGGGTTTGTTTTACCTTGAAGACATTTCGCTTCTCGTCCAAGAAGCTTCTTCAGTTCAGCCTCTCCAGAATAGTAATAACACTTACATGCTGCTTCACAATGCTTTACAGACCTCTTTGAGCAGTTTACGGAGTCAACCTCTTGCCCCCAGCAATCTGGGTCCTCCCCCGACCTCAGAAGGATGGAAGGCTGAGTCGACCTTGAGCCTGGTGAGATTCGAACTGCTGGCAGTCGGCCACCAGCAGAATTAACCTGCAATACTGCATTCTAACCACAGCGCCCCCACGGCTCTTGGATGGCTTTCACTGCATATATGGGGGGGGGGGCCTCTTGGGGTAGGGGTCGCCTCCAGAAGAGGAGGTCAAGATGGAGGGGGAATAGAGATGGTGGGCCCAAAGAGCGAACAGGAAGATTTTTTAAAAACCCTGGAAACTTTTGCAAACAGGATTGTCAAACGACAATTCAATTCAATTCAATCCTTTATTGTCAATGCACAATCTGTGTGTGCAGTGAAATTGGGTGAGCCTCCATCAGTACAATCACACAAAGCACAGAAATACAGAATACATTCATATACAGAATACATCTCCAGACCTATCAACAAACATTCCTGGAGAAATGCAAGAACCATGGCATGGAAGGCAGACAAACCGCGTCAGCTAAGAGGGGCCAAGAGGGGCCGGCCCAGGAAACGGTCAGGATCCCCGGGTGGAGACGACAAAGGAGACATTCGGGCTGGACGCCAGGAGGAAGTGCCTGACTGCACGAAGGCTCAGCCAGTGGAACCGGAAGTGGCACGCCAGGTTGCCCTACTTGCTGGCTCTGCCATGGGGCCAGCCCCCCACCCCACCCCTCAGATCCTGGCCTGGGCCCTGGCCAGCTTCCTGGGCCCCTTGCTGGGCTGACCAAGGGGCCTGGGTCCGGCTCAGCTGGGGCCCAGGGAGAGCCTAAGGCAGCAAACTGAGCCCCAGGAAGGCCAGGAGCTGGGCAGGGTGCAAGGCACAGGGGGCGGGGCATCTGATGCCCCTCCTTCCAGAGCAGACCCCCCCCCCATGGGGGAGGGAGACTCCTCCTCATCAGCTGCTCCACCCCAGCAGCCCCCTGAAGAGGGACCCCTGCATCCCAGGTCAGGTGCAAGGCTAAGAGGAGGGGTCCTGCCCTTCTGCTCCCAATGGCAGCGCCTCCTGAAAAGGAGGGGCCCCACCCAAGCCCCCCCCCCCCTTGGGCTTCTTGCAAGGCCGCTGGGGATTCAGGGCAGGAGCAGAGCAGGACGGCTGCCCCACCCCCGCTCACCCACCTACCCACCCACCCCAACAGCTCTCCCCATCCTCCACTTCATGCCAGTCTCTACCCACCATCAAGCCATCATAGCTGGATCCTTGCAAAAGACAAAGTCAAAGCAGGTGTGATGGCCGAGGGGGATCCTGTGCCTCCCCCTGCAATCCAACCAGCAGGGTGAAATTTCTTAGGATCAGTGGATCAGCAATGTGAGGCAAAGACGCCCATTTCAGACAAATTGGAGAAAGACCCCGAGGGATCCCAGCACAAATTGTCCCTGGGGGCTTTTTTCCTAAAAGGCAACTGGACTTTCTTGGGCTTTTCCCCCTTTGGAAATGTTTCCCTTCTCTTCCAAGAAGCCAAGAGAACTGAAGAAGCTTCTTGGATGAGAAGCGAAACATTTTCAAGGAAAAAAAACCCCAAGGAGGTCCATTTGCCTTTTGGGGGAAAAAAGCCCCCTTGGGACAACCATGACCACAATTACTCCAGTTGAAGAGCCTAACCTCCATTAAGCTAAGAGGCGGGGGGGGGGCGAGGGGGGCTTTGAGCCAGCGAGACTTTCACCACCGGGCAAGAAAGAGATCTCGGGCAGGCAAGTTGAGAAACAGGGAAGCTAGATAACCCCTGACCCGTTGGGTCGTCCGTCATCTCAGAGATAGTTGCTTAGCTAAACAGACCAACAGGACGGCCACAGGCAACAGATGCAGGAACGACTTCTGGCTTCCTGCTGGCTTCCCCACTGACTTTCCTGGTGGGGAGTTGGCTGACAGAAAGGCAATGGGGAAACTGGCAGGGGAGCCCCACAACTGGCTCTAGTAAATTCCCCCCAATTGTGTACTTTCGCTTGCACGTTCTTGAGCACCCTCCATCAATCAATCAGAATAGAGCCAAAGGGACCCCTGAAGGTCTTCTAGTTCAACCCCCTGCTCAAGCACGAGACCCTCTACCATTTCAGCCAAGTGGGTGTCCAGTCTCTTCTTAAAATACTCCAGTAACAAAGCACCCACAATTTCTGAAAGCAACTTCCATCCCTCTGGTTAATTGTCCTCACTTAGAACAAGGCCAGTGATGAAGGACCCACAACTTCTGGTGGCAAGCTGTTCCGATGGTTAATTGTCCTCACTCTTAGGAAATTTCTCCTTAATTCCAAGTTGCTTCTCTCCTGCATTAGTTTCCATCCTTCGCTTCTTGTCTTGCCTTCAGGGGCTTTGGAGAATAAATCGACTCCCCTCTTCTTTGGGGCAGCCCCTCCTCAAATATTGGAATATGCTATCGTGTCATCCCTGGTCCTTCTTTTCGTTTAAACTAGATATAGGCAAGGCCTGCAGGATTCTTCATATATTTTAGCCTCCAGGCCCTTAATCAGTTGCTCTTCTCTGCCCTTTTGCCCTCCCTGACCCTCCCACTCCCTCTCCAACCTGTGCAGCCCCCTTATGAGCCTCCTGTGAGCCTCACCACATCTTTCAGGCACCCCCTCGCCCTGATCTGTACCTGACCCTTGAACTCCCTTCCCAAACCTCATCATAGCTCCTGCACCTCCTTGCTCCTCCCCAACCCACTTACCCACCCACCCACCCACCCACCCGGGGAGGCCTTTGGACTTCCAACTCCCGGCCAGTTTCCACTCGGATTTTGCTGGTGGGAAACTGTCAGGGAGCATAGAAGTGACAACCCATGACCAGAGCTGACTGGGGCGGTGGAGGGACACGGCGGCACTGTAGAGCCACAACTTTCCCAAGTTTTAGTCCCAAGGGAATAACAAGTCTTCAATTTGGGCCATCTTTTGTAAATTAGCCCCCTTGAACTACCTTGGTTCAGAAATCGCTGCCCTGTTTTGCCCAGCTGAAGGTTACAAACAGACAAACAGGCTTGAAAGTTTTGTGCTGCATGGAGCTCACAAGAAAGAAGGAGCAGGATCTCTTTCCAGGAAGCGGACAGAAATCAGAGGGAAGGGGAAAAGGAAACACTCAAGAGTAACTGTGGGAGGGATCCTGGTGAGGCAAAGCAGGGGACAGGAAATATATATTTGAAAAGGGTTGGAATCTTTTGCAAAGAGGATTGTAGATTGGCAAACATTTCTGGAGAAAAGCATACTTAAGAACAATTTCAACCAAGTGGAATGTAAGCAGAACATGTCAGCTCTGACTGGGCCAAGGGGGGCCAAGGGGGGCCGCCCTAGAGATTGTAGCCCCTGATGACCGTCCCTGTCCTGCAGGGTACGCGGAGGGCCACAGGTAGGCAGCTTCTAAAGCCTGTGCTGGCTGGGGAGTTCTGGGAGCTGAGGTCCGCAAGTGGCCAAGGTAGGAGAGCCCGGTTCTAAAGGAAGCCAAGATCAGGCTTGCCAAGGAAAGCAAGGAGAAGCCGGCTGTTGGACAGACTTCTGACTTCTCCCACTGGGGGAGACTTCTGGGGCTCAGGGTCGCCTTGCAGCCTCTCCCCAAGGGGCAGCCCACACCCTTCTCTTCCAGCCAGGTTGCTGCGTTCTGAGTGAGGCTTGAAGGAGTAAATCCAGCCAAGACTTCCAAGCCAGCAAAGGCCCTGAAGCCAATTGGGGACAGGCACTCCGGAACTAGTTGCTTGCAACCTCAGCTGTAACGGAACCTGAAGGAGAGATTTTCTGACCAGGGTTTCAAAGTCCTGATGTCCAGCCCCCCTCCCCCCCACCATGTGACCATCTTTGGAGCGCTCAGCCCCCAGACTGCTCTGCAGCTGCCCCGTGGTGGTTACGACGTGGCCATGATTTACAATGGTTTGCAAAAAGCACCCTGTGGCGAACAACGCCCCTGCTCACCAACTACGGTTTTTGCTTTACAAACATAGAATTCACATAACGACCGCCACACAAAAAGTTCATAAAATCAGATCCAGTCACGTGGTCACCATTTGTGACTGTCATTGTGGGGCTCACTTGCGGTCGTAACCCAAAGGACTCTCGGCAGCCTCCTTAACAGCTTGCTGAGGCCTTTGCTGAGCTGGCTCTCCAGGGATCTTAAACCCTCCCTTCCATTTTTAAGTGGGAGCTGCGAAGGAACCCATTTAATTTAAATTTAATCCAATTTTAATTGAACTTTAACTAAATTATTTAAAATAGTTAATATTTTTAATTTAATTGGTTAATATTTTTAATTTAATTGTTTAATATTTTTAATCGAAATTTAAATTTCATAATGATATTTTAATAGACAGCCTTCATCTAATTATTTTAAATGGGTTTTAAATTGTTATTTATGTATTTGTGTTTTTTATCTGCTGTTCACCGCCCCGAGTCCCTAGGGAGACGGGGCGGTATATAAATCAAATAAAATTTAAATCTAAATCTAATGGTAATGGTAATTCTGTGCTTGGTGATGTTTAATCCTGTGACCACGCCCATAGAACCGGTAGTAAAAAAAATTTGAATTTCACCACTGGTTTTAACTGAACTTTTCTGCAATAAGACTGATCTTTGTAATCCTTTTTCTCTTAGTTCATGACAATGACTTAGTGACAAAGGATGATGTGGTATTGAAATTCCAACTAATTTTTACACTTCTGGTTGGCTGTTCCTAATATATGCAATATATTTCATCATTTACCATATAATTTGTTGGGCTTTTGGGTGCTGAAACACTTCTAAATGCAAAAAATAAGAATTAAATTTTAAAATAAGACTTGATAATTAGACAGGACAAAATATTTAAGAGGAGAAAAAGAAATTTGGGAAATGTCCACCTAAACAGTTCTTTCTTTCTGGCCATAATAACTATTCTATGAACATGTTATTTTTATTTCTACCATATGGGTTGACAACTTGAGGCTGTGTTCTGCCTCTGAATTTCTTTTTTCTGTATCCTTGAGCTCTCTCCAACCAGTATTCTGGAACCAGTGTTAAAATTTGTCTCTACTCCTTAACAATTTCTACCTATTTATCAATCTAAAAGTTCAGCAAACCTTTCTTTTCTTACATTAATTTCTTTAATGTACTTTAATTATGCTTGCCTAGCTGCCTTCTCACTGTTCTAATAGCATTCTTGCATCCATTTCTTCCAGTATTTTCCACTGGTCTATTTTTCTCTTAGTTGCTGTGCTACATGCCATTATTGCTGAAATGCTTTTGCGAACTAATGCTTTTTTTCTAAAAAAAATTCTGATTAGTAGATTTGCCATTTGGAATAAATTTAGAAACAGAACATGAGTCCACAAGATATCATGAACAGATTATGAATTCTGTTCTAATTTTACAATTATTACTCTCATCCACTTAATATACTTTTATAATTTGTTATCACCATCATCCTCATTGTTACCATAAGAGATTTTCATAAATGCTTCAGCATAATGAAGGTGTTGTTTGTTACAGCATGGCAATTACATTATTTCTGCTCTTGTTTCTTGGCTCAAAGATGCTTTCTTTCTTCAATAGGCAGTTGTGCTGTTTTTTCCTTGGAAGAGGAAGAAGAAAAGGGGCATTGGACTTACCTGATATGCTTCTTCTCGTTGTGTGAAGAGATAATCCACAATCTTTGGGTTAGTCTACCATTAATAGATCTATTGACTGAGTGGTAGAATTTTAAAAGGCGAGGCTCCTCCTACCCTCTCCCAGAATTCTACGAAGTCATGAAATAGAACAACCCAATTTCTTTCCTAGCGCGACTCAAAACTGTTTCCTATTATGTTTTGTTGACAGTCAGAGCTCTTGATAGTTTGGGTGGGCTGGATTTTCTCTTCACACAATGAGAAGAAGCATATCAGGTAAGTCCAACGCCCCTTCTCCATTGATTGTGAAGAGATAATCCACAATCTTTGGACTTACCCAAGTCACCGCTGAAACTGGGCGGGGTTGTGTGAGCTCTGTTGTCAAGATTGAGTATGGACTCTCTGCAGGATTCTCCTGCCAACTGCAGCTTCACTGAAGCATAGGAGTCCACATTGTAGGGTGGTGGTGATGCCCAGGTCGCCGCCCTGCAAATTTCTTTGATCGACGCCTGAGTGGACCAGGCTGCTGATGTTGCCATACTTCTTGTTGAATGCACCATAATGCTCTCAGGGCGAGGGAGACCAAGTATATCATAGGCCATTCCAATGCATGCCTGGATCCACCTGACAATAGTAGAAGCAGATGCTTTAAGTCCTTGGTTGTTCAGGTGAAAGGTGAAAGGCTGTGTCTTATCTATGTATATGCAGAGAGCCCTCCAACGTATGCCATCTGATTTCAAGTGGATGTTTAGGAGCTGGGCAGAAGTTTGGTAATGTTACTTCTTGTGCCCTGTGGAATGCTAAATTCACTTTAAGCACAAATGTAGGGTCCAGACGCAGGACCACCCGGTCCGAATAGAATGTACATAGGTCTGATCAGACGGACAGAGCTGAAATCTCTGAGATCCTTCTCACTGAGGTGATCGCCACCAGAAAGGTGACTTTCCAAGTAAGTACTTTCAAGGAAGCAGTCTTCAGAGGCTTGAATGGTGGTCGAGTTAGTGCTTCGAGGACTGTGGAAAGGTCCCAAGAAGGATAACAATGGACAACAGGAGGTCTCAGGTTGGCTGTTCCCCAGAGAAAATGCACCGTTGGATGTCTCGATAGTGACTGGTTAGTTCTGCAATCAATGACTGATGTGAGAGCTGCCACATGCCTTTTGAGAGTATTGGGCCTGAGGCCCTTATCAAATCCATCCTGCAAGAACTCCAGGAACTGTGGCAGTGAAACATGGATTGGATCCCAGCCTTTCTGCTGACACCAGTCTCTAAAGGCTTGCCAGGTAGCTTCATATATGCAATTTGTTGATGGTCTATGTGAGGCTTGAATAGTATGTATAACCCTGGTGGACACCTGGGAATTGGTTAGAGTAAGACGCTCAATCTCCAGGCAGCTAGATTGAGCCATTTGGGGTCTGGGTGTAAGATGGCTCCTTGGGAGAGTGGTTCAAGCAACAGCGGAAGTATCCATGGTGGGTTGTGAGAGAAGTGTACCAACTCGGCAAACCAAGGCCTCTTCAGCCAATTGGAGCTATGAGAAGGATCTTGGCTCTTTCTTCCCTCACCTTCTGAAGTACCCTGGAGATCAGGGAAATAGGAGGAAATGTGTAGAGTAGACCCTGAGGCCATGGTGCTCTCAGCGCGTCAATTTTCTCTGTCCTGGATGACGGGTACCTGGAGAAAAAGCGAGGAAGTCTCTTGTTGGTCGACGTGGTGAAGAGATCCACCTCCATGTGTCCGAAGCTGTGCCACAGTTGTTGGAAAATTTGCAGATGAAGTGTCCATTCAGTGTGATCTATCATGGCTCTGCTGAGTCAATCCGCTTGGACATTGTCCGTGCCCGATATGTGCTTGGCACGAAGGGAGAGGAAGTGAATCTCTGCCCAGGCTCC
>JAEANM010000131.1:0-21755 GCA_017656035.1 Myanophis thanlyinensis | reverse complement strand
CAATCCGCTTGGACATTGTCCGTGCCCGATATGTGCTTGGCACGAAGGGAGAGGAAGTGAATCTCTGCCCAGGCTCCGAATTTCTGGGCTTCTGCCATCAGGGAGGCTGATCTGGTTCCACCTTGATGATTTATGTGTGCCTTGGTTGTGGTGTTGTCTGTCAAGATGAGCACATATCAGTTTTGAAGTAGTGGTTTGAATTTGCAAAGGGCTAGGTGTACCGCCCGGAGCTCTAGCCAATTGATGCTGTGGGCTAGATCGAAATGGCTCCATCGGCCTTGAGCTATGTGGTCATGAAGATGAGCTTCCCATCTGAAGAGACTAGCATCGGTTGTTATTACTGTCCTGGCTGACTCTCTGAATGAGCAACCATTGTGGATCTTTCAGGAGGTCCACCACTGTAGGGATCGACGTACCTTGTTGGGGAATTTGACTCTGGTTTGTAAATGACTGGTTCTGTCCCATTGGTAGGGGAGGAGAAACCATTGTAGAGTTCTCAAGTGCAGTCGGGCCCACGGAATGATGTGCACACAGGAGACCATTTTTCCCAGCAACTGGGAGAGCTGTGTGAGGGGTACCCATTGCTGTTGTGATATTTAATGGATTAACAAGAGTGGGCCTCCCTTCCTGTCTGAGGACAGGAAAACTTTGCCTGGTTGTTATCTATCACAGCTCCCAGGTGTTGCAGACAAGTGGCTGGCAATAGATGGCTCTTTTCCAGGTTTATGGAGAACCCATGCCTTTGTAGTGTTGTGATGGTGGTTTGCACATCATGCGTGGCTAGAGATTCCAATGCAGATTGTATAAGGATGTTGTCTAAGTATGCGTGAACCCTGATTGGCAAACAATGTAGTTGTGCAGTGATGACTGCAAGAAGTTTTGTAAACATCCGAGGGGCTGATGAGAGGCTGAACGGGAGAGCCTGGTATTGGTAGTGCTGATTTGCATAGCAAAATCAGAGAAATTGTTGGTTGGCAGGGTGGATTGGAATGTGGAGGTAAGCCTCCATCAGATCTATTGAAGATAGTAGGTCCCCCCAATGTAATAGGGCCAGGATGCTATGTAGAGTGTGCATTTTGAACTTTCTGTATCGCGTGTAGTCATTGAGGCGCTTGAGGTCTAAGATTGCCCTCCATCTTCCCGACAATTTGGGGATGACAAATAGGATGGAGTAAAACCCCAGACCTTGAAACACCTCCGGCACAGGTTGAATTGTCCTTATGCAGATCAGATGGTCGATTGCATCCTTCATGAGAGCCCTGTGCTGTGGGTTTTTGGAGACCTGACATGGGATAAACCTGTTTGGGGGTTCCTCCAGCAATTCCAGAGTCAGTCCATAGCAAATCGTCTGCCTCACCCAGATTCCAGCGTGGTTTTCTCCCTTTGGTCGGCGAAGAATGTGAGGTGACCGCCAATGGGAGGGGGGAATCCAGAGTAATTTGTTTTGTTTGTAAGGTTGGCTGCGGGTTCTGCAAAATGGCTGCCTTGTGTATGACTGTTGTTTGCCTTGGTAAGGTCTGGTATATTGTTGGTCCTGTCTGTAGTAGGGAGCTCAGGATCCCAAAAAGGTGGGCTCTTCAGTCTGATGAAAGGACTGATGTTGAAAGAACATGTTGCGTTTGCAATCAGATGGATGTGAAACAGCCTTCATCTTCTTTTTGCTGTCTTTTGTCTCTGTCAACACTGGGGCTAAAGCATCTCCAAACAGAAGTGTCCCTCGGAATGGTGCTGAGACCAGTTTCCACTTCTAACGCTGATCTGCCGGCCAGTGCTTGAGCCACAGAAGGCGTCGGGCCATCACCGAAGAACCAATAGCTCTAGAGGTGAATTTTGTTGCATGAAGGGTGGCGTCCACCGAAAACTCCACTGCTGCTATAAGTTTATTAATATCTTTGTGGATCCTAACATCTTCTGTGTCTATTCTGCTCTGCAGTTATTTGAGCCAGAGCAATGTTGCTCTGTTAAAGAAGGATGCCGTGGACGCAGCTTTCACAGCCCATACGGCTGCTTGGTGTCAATGGTGAAGAACTTGTTCAGTTCTTTTCTCATCCGGCTTGAGAACGTTGTCAGGGTTTGTATAGAAGGAGTTCAAGGAAGCCAGGGCTTCCACTGGGGGGGGGGGGGGGAGAATCCAGCGAGATTGTGAAGGAAGCTGACATGTTGTAGAAGTGCTTCTCAGAATTGAGAGAAGGATGACCTACCACTGGGACATCCCATTGGTATTGCACCAGCTCAGTAAATAGAGCTGAAGCTGGTACTTCCTCTGCCTTAGTAGTTTGTGCCGCAAATAATAGTTGTGCCGACTCTTGAAGATAAATAAAATGATAAATTAAAATATAATTATATGAGAAGACTAGAATTGGATTTTTTTTTTAGATGTATATTTTTTATGTTATGTATGTTTTTTGTGCATGTGTTTTAAAATAAAAAACCTTTTTTAAAAAAAGGTTAGCACGGTCTGTTGCCAATGCTGCATTATCTGCCTTATTATCTGTCTTAGCCTTATTTAATAGGGCATTAAAGAGGGATGGATGGAAAGGACTAGCTACTGGTTGTGGTTCAGGATAGTCTCCTCCGTCATCAGACAAAACAAGTTCCTATTCCCTTGAATAGAGGAAGTCACTGTCTGGAGAAGATGGTGAACTGGACGGATCAAAATCCACATCATGATGTCTGTGTGGAGGGAAATGATGTTGAATGACCTGGACCTCTGATGAGATGCTAGGGTTCATTTCCAAGTTTGGCTGTTTGAGCTTGATTTATTGCAGCTGCAATGAATTCCCTCATTTGTGCCATCAAGGATTCTTGTATGGCGGTCATGGATGGCATTGTGTTAGTCGGAATCATGGAGGAGGCGGTGTCTGCGTGAGGTGTTTCTGTCACTATGGCCGTTGGGGTTACTTGAGTTGCCAGGGGTAACTCGGTTGCATCCTCCATTCTCTCGGGCAAGAGGGGCAGTGTAGAGCCCTGGAGCCCTTTTCTCCTGCTGGGGGAGTAACGGTGAGGGCTGGAATGATGTCGCTAGTGATTGTGCGTTGTTGTTTATGTGATTTTGCCCACTGTTTGTCAAGAGCATTTTGCCATCGGAGGGCATCCTTTTCCTCAGCCCACATTGGTTTGGTTGAGTTTTTGGATCTATGCCTTTTTGTATGAGTGGAGGAGGAGGAGGACAAATGTTTGCACTTTGATGAGCATTTGCACCCCTGCATAGGCGATGATGGGCCAATGTCACCTGAAGAGTCCTCCATGTTGGAACTGAAAAGAAAGGGAATACATTCATTATGCACTCTTGGAAACGTTCTTGGGGCAGTGCAATTTTGTGCTTGTTTTTTTTTAAATAAAGAACCTTGGACTATGACTCAAAAGAGGGGGTGCCTGAGGCAATCCTTATGAAAAAACTGGATCCCATCCCAAGATGGTTAAAATCCAGTAGTAATCCATCAATCATTGACATGGTTTGGGCCTGATATTTAAAAACGTCAGCTTTCAGCTTGAACTGGCTGCTGGTGGTGACAGGCCATAAGCCCTGTAAACAAAATGGCCACTGCTATTGTGAAAAGCAGGTTGAACTGCCCCAAAATGGCCACCTGCCAAGGCATGCATCTCATTTTTTCCTTTATTTTATTATGTTATAAAGAGCTGAACATTATTTCTGGGAGGGCTGCGTCCTCGCTGCAGGTGCAGATCCCAATCTTTTCAGATGGAAAAGAACTCGTCATTCAAGCAGATAAAAAGGATGATGGCTGCTTGTCCAAAATGGTGGCTGCCACATGTTTGAGCTCTGCGGCCTCATTAGTGACCATGGAGAGAAAGTACTCTTAATTGTGAATGCGCCACACCTGTGAACTTGGAGGCAGCCGTAGGCTGTATGCTGAGGTCCCCATGCCTCATAGCAGTCATGGGTCCATCTGCTGTTTGCCACTTTTAAAAGCGATCAGGTGGGAAGCGCATACACTCTAGGGAAGCTGAGCAGACTGCTGCCTCTAAAGCAGCGCAGTGGCGCTGATGACGACTCGTGCCTTGCGGCACCTGCAGCTCTTTGTTTTGAAAGAAGACTATTGGACTTGTTACTCATCCACCGCTGATTCTGGCCTTGGTAGCAGCCTAGAATCGCATCCCTCAGTGACCCACAGCCTCAGTAGTGACTGTGGGCCCGCTTCCCTATATAAAGTGAGAGAGGTAAAGGACCTCTGGCTGAGGGAACACAAGCGAAGGCTACAAAAGCCACTGTATTAGTGATTGTTAAGCTGAATGAATTAATTCAATCTGGAAGGTAAGAAAATATGAAGGAAGGGTCCTGTGCTGTCAGAAAAAAACTCACAGTTGAAGATCTAGTCAAATTTATCATTGATTGTCTGGGAGAGATAAATTCACAGTCCAGATCTATGGCTGATTGAGTAGAATTCTGGGAGAGGGTAAGAGGAGCCTCACCTTTTAAACTTCTACCACTCAGTCAATAGATCTATTAATGGCAGACTAACCTAAAGATTGTGGATTATCTCTTCACAATCAACGGAGAATGTTTCGCTTCTCACCCAAGAAGCTTCAACAGTTTTAATGGTGGGGTAATGGAAGGATTTATTTGCAGTCATTTGGTCATTAGCATTCTCTCTCTGAGAGCTCTTGAGGTTATTTGGGAGTTTATCTGTACCCTCAGGGCAGTGGTGGAATTCAATTTTTTTTACTACGGGTTCTGTGGGCGTGGCTGGGTGGATTAACCTTGCAAAGTGGAAAAAAACAAAAGGAGATTTCTTCTAACAACCGGTTCTCTGAACTGCTTAGAAAATTTACTATCTGTTCTAGTGAATAGGCTAGAACTGGTTGAATTTCACCTCTGCCTCAGGGTCATCTGAATCAGAATTCAAATGGGGGTGAAATCTTGGAACTGCTGCAAAAGTTGCATTGTAAACTGGAGATAGTGTTTTATCCCTTCCCCTCTGTTATTCCCCCTTGTTTCTTGTGTCTGTGGATGCCCTGAAGTACCTTCCATCTGGATTATTGAAGACAGAAAGTGGAGGAAGAGAATGCACCCTAGCAAGTCATCTTTCTTCTTTGCCCTCCCCAGTATTATGGTGTTAGCTGTTCATTGCTTTGAAAGATGAGGGAAAAAGACTACTGAAAAGAGCTTCCAGCTGAACTTCCAAATAAACTGAATTTTCCTCTTTATTGGAGATCAAGTCAATACAAAAATGGTGCAATCGTTTGCCTTTTATTAACCCATCTGAGGCTTGTAAGAACATAGTTATATAGATAAGAAAAAAAGAGGCTGTGGCTACTCCCATTGAAAATAAAAGTTAGGAGCAGTAGTTGAAAAACCCCAGAGCGCTGATAGCAAAAGACCACACGGTGCAGTGCAAAATACTACAAACAAGACAGAACAAAAGTTTTCATTTGGAAGCAGCCATCATCCCCCCAAAAATGATATTGCTGAGTCAGGGTTTCAAAACTGACCTTCCTACCCTGAAGATCAGTGTCTGGTTTGTAAATATTTCATACAATGGTTTATTTCACAGAATATGCTAAGTTTCCAAGTCAGAGTGACCAAATCAGTCACTTTCTACAAAGCCATAATGTGACTGGTTGTTTGACTTAGTGTGTGTGGCAACTCAGTTAGTTTACTTGCTTTCTGCAGAAGTACTGAGTTCACCTGCAGGATATATGACAGTGATGGTGAACCTTTTCCGGACTGAGTGCCCAAAGTGTGTGCGTGAAGGCATGAATGTGTGCCTGTGTGCCCAAACCC
Organism: Myanophis thanlyinensis; assembly: GCA_017656035.1. Lineage (NCBI taxonomy): Eukaryota > Metazoa > Chordata > Lepidosauria > Squamata > Homalopsidae > Myanophis > Myanophis thanlyinensis. The sequence continues at coordinate 16,012 of JAEANM010000131.1, read as the reverse complement.
CCAAAATGAAATGTGCATGTGGCCCCCGTACATGTGCCCTGCCCCCATGTGTATGGCTGTCCTGCATGAGCTCCACACATCTGCGGGACCCCTGCATGTGCCCTGACCCCCATGCATGTGCCCCCCCTGCACATGCACTCATATCCATCTGCACACACCCCATCCTCCACGCATGCACTGCAGAGACATGAAGAGCAGTGGCTAGCAGGAGGCATGCATGCATGCATGGCAGAGCTGAACTGTGTTGACAGCTCGCGTGCCATCTGAAAAGGTGCTGCGTACCACCTCTGGCACATGTGCCATAGGTTCGCCATCACAGATATATGACTTCTCCCAACCTGTGAGCACCAAGGGATCTTCTACCATCAGCCAGACCATACTACACCCTTACTATTCTGGATTTAACAGAATAGCAGAGTTGGAAGGGACCTTGGAGATCTTCTTGTCCAATCCCCTGCACAAGCAGGAAACTCTACACCAGTGTTTCTCAACCTTGGCGACTTTAAGATGTTTGGACTTCAACTCCCAGAATTCTCCAGCCAGCAAAGCTTGGGAATTCTGGGAGTTGAAGTCCAAACATCTTAAAGTAGCCAAAGTTGAGAAACACTGCCCTATACCATTCTGGACAAATGGCTAATAATTTCCTAACCGCCACCCCAATGACGGAGCACCCACAATGTCTGAAAACAAGCCATAATTAACCATTCCACTGGTTATTCTCACTATCAGAGAATTTCTCCTTGGTTCTAGGTTGCTTCTGTCCTTGATTAGTTTCCATCCATTGCTCTTATTCTGCCTTTAGGTGCTTTGGGAAATAGGTTAACCCCCTTCTTCTATGTGGCATTGGAACACTGCTGTAATACTGCCCCTAGTTTTTGTTTGGTGTTGATACTGTTTATTTGGCTGATATTGCAACGATGAAGTTGGAGAAGCCAATCCCTTTTTCCTAAATAGTCTTGCCCATTTATCTGCCCACTTTGTTTCCTTTCCTGCAGAGATGGATTGTGGGGTCACTGACTATTCTGAGAAATGGCACAAAGAATGTCATAAATGGAAAGATAAATTATGAAACACGCACAATGTTGTGTTGTAAATTCTTCTTCTTTGTACATGTGACACAATACTGAACATAAGTATATAAGGAGAACAGAGGTTCTGGTTTTACATCCTTGACTACCATTTGCCATTTAACAAACTGCCATCTTGCTTGGGGTGCCTGGCAAGATCTTTTTAATATTTGCAGATTTCCATTCAAATGAGAACTCTCTAGTGAGAAAAGCTAGGTTTTCTAGCTTTTGCCAAATCCCACAGATTTGAAGATTTTGCAATGGAAAATGGAATGGCTTGAGACTGAATTATTACCATGGATAATAACTCAAAGTCCACTATGTGGGTGATGACAGAATCCAGTTTAGCAGTCACTCACACCCTTGAATCATTTTATGATCTGCCTGTCTTATCACTAAACTTGGCTGAGACTGAATAAACAGTAAAAGCTTTCAAATTAGTAAGTTACAGAAACCAGGTCTCCTGCAACAAAACCATGTGAAATTGGGCCTAACTGTTCCCAAAATAATTATCTCCAGCTTTCCAGGTTCAAGGGCCTATATTCCATGACAGAATCAACAATTCTCTTATGCTCTTTTTTTAAAAAGCTTGATGGTTCATTTAAAGCATTTCATTTAGTTTCTCTTTAAATATTTCCTGGAGTCAAATTCAGCATTCACTATAGGTAGTCCTTGACTTACGATCACAGTTGACCCCCTAAATTTCTGTTGCTAAGTGAGATATTTGTTAAGTGAATTTTTCCCCATTTGACACCTTTCTTGCCACAGTAGTTAAGTGACTCACAGTATGTTGTTAGTGACATGGTTGTTGAGTGAATCAGGTTCCCACTTGAATTTGCTTGACAGGTCACAAAAGGTGATCACATGACCCTCGGACACCACAACTGTCAAATATGAGTCACTTGTCAATTTTGATCATGTGACCATGGGGGTGCTGCAATCAATGGTCATGTGAAAAAATGGTCAGAAATCAAATTTTTCAGTGCCATTGTAATTTTGAACGGTCACTAAATGAACTGTTGTAAGTCAAGAATGACATGAATTCATTCTGCAGTCTAATTTTATGATTAAATTTATTCCCCCCCCCTAAGATGTGCAACCAATACATTTGATAAATAAAAATAAATTATGTGATACTTTCAGTACTCCATCTTGCCTACGGCCATAAGGTGTTCCCCATGTATTTCCATTGTGCTGTGTCGTTTTGCTAAACAGGGATTCCAATAGTTGGTAAAACCTGCAAACCTGTTTGTAATAAAATATTGACTGATTGATTTATAGTTACATTTCTAAACTGTCCATTTCCCTGAAAAAGGATTTATTGTTTTATTGATTTATTGTAAAAATCTTGCAGGATCAGAGAATTGCTCTCTAGCAACCTTTTGGAGACTATTGCTCCAAAAGTAATATTTTGTTTTAAGAAAAATAGAATTGATGATGTTGGCCTTAACTATACATTCCTTATGCACATATTTCAAATAAACTCCATTAATGTTTACTTAAGTTTGCTAGTAGGGAGGATAATGTTTTGCCTTGATAAATTATATTAGCAACCCTGTTGAAAGGATCTATTTCACCTTCTGGTCTTTCTACACCATTTTCTAAGTTCATTATCAACCTCCACCTCATGGAGACCTAAAATTATGAAGAAACTTCTTGTTGAGTAGGATTGATTAGTTTTAGCAACTGTGTGGATAAAGAAGGGAGTGAATGAATCCTTTAAGGAACTGTAAGAGCTCAGTACATCAATTTGTATTAGATTGTTAAACTGAGAATACTGTATATTAGAAATATTTGTCTGTAGCATTTAAATGTCACTTAAGTTTTCAGAACAGTGTGTGTGATTAAGAATTATTTCCTGCCCATTTCCCTTTGTATCCTTGGATATAGCTATAGATGGCCAAAGGTTTTTTTATAATTTATTTCTAGTGATGCTACCAAACACTGATTTTTAAGCTAATAAAGGTCATGCACAACACTCCTCTACTTTTTGTAGTGTATTTTCTTACTGTACAAAACACTAAACTCTTCCATTGTTCTGTAGATTTTTTTTGTACCAAAAATAAATCTATCTTACTCCTTGGCAAAGTAGTAAATTTTTTGGTCAACCCAGCAGTCTCCAGTACTAATGTCTGACATATAATTTCTCAAATAATTACTGTTGTCCAGAGAGGTAAGCAGATATATGCCTAAAAATTAGTAATTTTTAACCTATTGCAGAGGTCTACACTCTCCTTCTACACAGTTTAGGTTCAGTTTCAATTCTGCAAATAGTTTATATACTTTAGAGAGTGACAAGAGCCCTTCGTCATGGATCTGAACTATGATTAGGAATATACCTAAAATCCTGATTTTATCTGTTTCTGCTTTAGATATGGAAGAAAATGCTTCTTGCTTTATTTCTTGAATAATTTGAAATTATTGCCAAATCTTACATGATTTTTTTTGTATCAAAATTTGAGGTGGATAAATAACCCAGGATTATCAATATATCTGTACAAACTACAGTTTTTTTTTTTTAAAAAAAAGCTTATTAAATCAACTTTGATGATTGGCACTGACTATCCTGTTTCTTAAGAAAGGAAATTTACAATTTGTAACAGATTTGATATCACAAGAATGGAACAAAGTTCAAATATTAGGATTGCTGTGCAATAATTATCTCATCCCTTGGTTTTTTTATTTTATTCTTATATATAGCCACTTTCAGCCTACATTGCAAAGGCCTTTCAAGGTAACCCCTTGTAGCAATTCATAAATATCAAACAAAAAACCCATGGAAAGCTTGTCACTTTTAAGAGTTTCCATTCTATCTCTAGAAGCTTCATTAGTTAACTTTCAATAATCCATTGTGAATGGTCATACTTCAGATGGAAAGTACATCAATTATGCCATTTACAGTATAAATCCAAGTCTACTATTCTGGCTATTTAACTGGAGACAACTGTAATTTCATTCATAATTTTTTAGATTGGATAGTTTATCCTGGGCCCATACCTTCTTGATTGTAAATTATTCTATGAAACTGTGCAAAAAGGCCTAAGATCCATTTACTTTTGTTTGCTTCAGTGTTTCATACACAGCATTATTTGCAATGATAGCAGAACTTGTGTTTTCCCAAAACTTAGCAGTCAAGCTGAAACATCCCTTCTTGGCTTAGGGGGTTTCATAGATTTGATGGTTAATCATTCAAAAATCTAGTAACTTCATAACTAAGCAGTTCAGGAAAAATACAGCCTGTATACCTTACCCATAATGGTGGTTATTAAAAGTTCAGAACCATGGTTTCAGCTATTAATTGGCATAGCCTTTATTTATGCATTTTTCCCTTGAGGGAAAGAATATATATTAATTACCATCAGACTATATGTCTTAGGTTGATTTGATCTGAGCAAGTTAAACACATAAAGGTTATTATGAAAATGTGCAATTCTGTTGTGGCTGTTGTGATGTAAAGAAGCTCATGTCCTTCTTTGCCCACCTTTTTTTTTCTTTACTCAAAATGAGTCTAAAATTTAATGCTTCAAAGAGGTCAGTTTATAAGAATTCATGTTCCAAAGCACTGTTCAGATTACAGAGTTTAAACTGCAAATTAAAAGATAAAAATTTGCAGGTGAGGAACCAGCTTTCATTTCCATGCTTTTGAGAAAAGGTTTTTTTCCCCTTGCCAATTGACTTGATATATAAATCTGTACCTATTTCACAATTAAACCTGTATTTATAAACGGAGTGCTTGTCTGATAGATGTATTGATTTAAGAGACTGTGATACATTAGAGCTTAGCAAGTTTGCAAAGAAGCCAGCTGGAAACCCCAGGGCCCCCCAAGTTCCAGGCCTTGAATGGCCACCGTTCTGCTGCCTGTTGGGAACTGGGTTGTGCAAATGAATGAAACTTCATCAGTGCACGTGCGGTATTAGGTAGCACTCAAAAACCATATCCCTTACACCGGTTGTGGAATTTTTTTTCTCACAGAACCAGTCACTGGTGCCTAAAGATTGGGTTGGGGTAGGTTTGCTGTTTTAAAGGATCTCTAATGTTGCTCTGAGAAGGTGGGGTTAACAGATCACATGTCAGCTATAACAGAATTGAACATTTCCATTTCAAAATTAAACTTGAAGGATAACTCCATGAACTCAAAGCCCCCAAATCTGAGGGCTCACATTGCTTCCCAGGATTGCATTACCAGCTTTCACACATTCATCCAGATGAGCTCCTGAAAACAAAGAAACAAGAATCAAAATCCAGTATAACTAATATACTATCATCTGCCATATCATCTTCCAATGTCAATGAAGTAAATCTGGATGAACTCCAGATATGCTGACTTTAATTTCCAGAACTCTTAGCAATGGCTGCAGTAGCAGGGACTTCTGGGAACTGACCAAGGAAAGCAGCAGTACCCCATTTTCCTTGCCACGATATGGTCTACGTAGAAAGAAAGCCACCTTACTGTTACTCACATGAATTTAAAATATATATTAACCCCTCTTAAAAATACCAAAAGACAAAAGTAACTTAATAGGCATCAATCAAGGTAGAAGGGGAATTAATATATGAGATAGCCTCAAGAGAAATGAAGTTCATTCACTGAGAAACGAAGAAACAGTCAACAGGAAAGTATACACTATCAAATCTGGGCTGCAAAATTTTAAAAGGGCACCATAGCATTTTCAGTTTTTCTTTGCAGCCATGTCCAGAGGTGCTTTTTCAAATGGCAACTGGACTTCCTTTGTTTTTCCTTGAAGTTGTTTCTCTTCTTATCCAAGAAGCTTCTTTGGTTCTTCTTCAGTTCTTGGATGAAAGGCAAAATATCTTCATGGAAAAACAAAGCAAAGCCCAGTTGCCTTTTGAAAAAGCACTTTTGGAACACCCATTACCAGGATGAGAATCCCCATAGACATTTTTCAGCCATGGATGTTCTCTGGATATTTTTTTTCAAATCAGAACTAACAGCTTCAATTAGGAAACATTCAAGAAGATAGCAGAGGAAATTTTGAAGAATGAATAAAGGTGGTTCTTTGGATGTCTGAGCTCTTTAATCCAGAAGAGAGCTATTCAAGACAGCACAGATTTATACTGCATATTAAGTTTATCAATGAAACTCGAAGTAGCATATATAATATACCCTTGACTACCTGACGTCCACAACAATTATCCTGTAAAATAAATTATTATCTATTCTGTATAATAGATTATCCTGTAAAATAGAATAAATGATTTTCTAAATCAGGGGTGTCAAATTCAATTTCATCGAGGGCCGCATCTGGATTATGGTTGACTTCAGGGGGGCTGGTGTGGCTATGGTCAGCTCCCACTGCTGCTGTGTTCACTTCCCTTGGCCAAATTGTTCATGGTGTGTGCAGGAAGTCAAAGTGTGTGGGTCAGAAGGAGGCCCACTCCATCTCCTTACATGGAGATCCGGCTTTGTAAGCAAAGCATTCTCAGTGATAGGCGGGAAGACCAGGAGATGTCAGGAGGAGGGGAAAAGGGAATTGCAAAAGGCAGCAGGGCTGCTGGTGGTCAAATGCTAAGTCAGGATTTACCTCAGACCCTCACTCTCTCTCATAATCTCCACTCTCCCTCCTCCCTTCCCTTCTTTTTCCTCCCCTCTTCATTCTCCTTTCTTTCTGCCCTTCTTTCTTTCTTTTTCTGTCCTTGCTCTCATCCCCTTTCCTTTGTCTTTCCTGTCTGTTCTTGGATGCTCAAATGCAAAAAGGAAAATAATTTTGCTAGTAGTTTGTTGCCACTTATAAGACTGAGAACAAATCAGGCTCAGTTTATCCTATGCTTGCATTTCATGGGGGCTTCCACAGACTACAATACAGCAAAACTGTCAAAAATATGGCTGATAGCTGATCAGAGTTCCTGTTTTTATGTGCAACAGCTTCAGCATTTAAAAACAGAGATAAGTTAGTTGCTTTTTTATTAATACATAATCCTTAAAAGGGCTCTCCTGGAATAATGATTCAGACTAGAAATATAGCAAAGGAAAATATTTCCCCCACTCTGCTTTGTCCTGTTTTCCTCACTGGAAATAGCTGTTTGCAACACACAAGGAGGGGATACTTTCCTAAGAGCTCACAATTCAAGAACACCAATGTGCACGATGAGGAAGGCCATGGGGGGGGGGGGTGGCTAATGATAGAACAGGCCCTCAAGGCCTCCCTGACCCACTCTCAGGGTGGGGAAGGCCATGGGGGGAGTAGTGATAGAACAGGCCCTCCTCAAGGCCTCCCTGACCCACTCTCAGGGTGGGGAAGGCCATGGGAGGGGCCTAGTGATAGAACAGGCCCTCCTCAAGGCCTCCCTGACCCACTAAGATACCTCCTGCTTCTCTCTCCCTTCCTGCCACAAGGACTCATTTACCTTGCAAATATCTGTCTCCTCTCTTTGTTTCTTTGCCTTTGAGGAAGGGAGAGGAGAGCTGGCTGGGAAATGCTTTTCCTGCAGAGAATGGACGCTCCTGGGTGCCATAAGGTCGGGCAGGTTCAGGTACCCATTCTCTTGGGTAGAGTTTTGTAGAGAAATTTTCATTCTCAGCACAAAAAGTGTTTGCTGGTCTCTTGCTCCCCCCTCCCCCACAACTACTTTCCATTTAACTACTTAATGAGACCTTGTTGTCCTAAAGAGACCACTTGCATGGAAATGGGATGACATAGAGAATCAGAGCAATCCAATGCAACCTCTGTTTGAGTATCTGTGTGTGCGTGTGTGTGTATGTGAGAGACAATGTACCATATTTCAGCCAGCTGCTGGCAGCAGGCAGGTCTGAGGGGCCATCTGAGCAGTGAGGCGGTAGAGGATGGAGTATGAAGTAAGGTGGGTGAGAGTGCGGAGCTCCCCCCCCCTCATGCCCTGCACTCACGCACAGGGCTTCTAATTTTCCCCCTTCCCTCTGGTGGAGCAAATTCCAGCTTCAGTCAGGGCATTTAAGCTCCTGGTGGTGGCAGACACATACACACACATACAGAGTTAGGAGAGACCCCCCCCTCTGTGTGGCATCACTTCAGTGCCTGGCTGGCAGGGCACTCAGGTAAGCCAGCGCAGGACATGCAGCGGGGGGGGGGGAGCTCCACTGCCTTGTTTCATACTCCAGCCCCCACTACCTTGCTTTGTAGTCACTGTGGCGAGCAAGGAGAAATGGTGAAGAATGAAGGAAGACGGAGGTGGCGGTAGAGGACGAAGCAAGGCGGTGGTGCAGAACTGCCCCCCCCCACCCCGCTCTGCCTTATCTGAGGGCCCTTCAACCAGGCCAATCCCTCACTTCAGGACTAGAACCACTAAATCCCAGTGACTGAAATTGGGGCAGGGCCCAAAGGTTAATCAATATAAAAAAACAAAATCAAAACAAAACCCAGTAAGCTATTTAATCAGGCAGAAAGAACTTCATTCACTATATCCTATTGTCTTAGGAAAAAGGATATTGACTTGTAATTGCCCCAACATGTACTGTAATGCGCAAAGACCCAATTTTTCTACTTTAATTGTGCAATGCAAAGAGGGGTGGGTGTGGGTGGGAGTGTTCAAAGAGAGGTCTCAAAGATTCCCTCAAAGAATTATGTTCTTAATAAGGGCTTAGATAAAGTACATACCTAGGAATAAATAAGGTTAATGGACACTATCACTGGGATATATTCACAAAGTGTCCTCTGCATAAGACTCGGTGGACACATCCATATATTTTTCTTGGCAATAGTTCAGAACTGTCCTGACATTCTCTTCTCTTTGGATAGTTTTTTGACTTCCAGTATGACCAGCAAACCTAGCTGCTTTTCATCCAAGTACAAACCAGGTCTTATTTTGCTTAATTTTCTTCATGATTGCCCAAGGAAGGCTAAGTGGTACCATACACCATTGTTTCTTATCTCAGCATTGGCTCCTCTTAACCAGCTGTCCACAGTATCTCACCTGCATTCACTTTGAGCCAATGAACAGCTTTTCCTTCCAATAGCTCCCACTCATCTTTCTGCTCTGCAGCATTCAAATGAAGCCATAGAACAGCCAGCACTGTTGCCCATACATCTAGGGTCACCTGAAAGCAATGGTGGGAAAAAGACATGGAATGAGCCTTATATATTATTCCTAAGCAGTTATGCATGATGTTTGGCCAAATGATGTTTAGTAACTATTTAACAGTTAAATATCATTGTGAATACAGGCTGTTGCGCAGAATACAGAACAGTGAGTTCAAGAAGGCAATGGATACCATAGTTTTCATTGATAATAGCTAAATTCCATGTTTTCTATTGAATGATGGTCAATGCTACCTCTCCTTTGGCAGTGCTTTGACTCCTGTTCCATTCTATGTCCCACCATAGAGAAAACTTTGCTTGATGACCTGAATGATCTATATTATGTATGAAATCTTGAAGTTAAGATGCTAGAGCCGTGGTGACGAACTTATGGAATGTGTTCCGGAAATGGCACACAAAACCATCCCACATACCATGCACAATCCTGCAGGATTCTTGTCTGCATTCCTGTGCAGATGCACACTGGCTAGCTGGCATTTGCATGTGTGGGAGTGCCAAAACCTTGAAGAGCAGCATCTCAGTGTCCACGCATGCTCCAAGCGCCGAACATCCAGTTTCCGGAGTGCCAATGCACGCTGGCCACTTGTTTGACATGCGTGCCAGGAATTGGAAGCCTGGCGCACATGCTGTAAACCAGATATTCAGCATTCAGAGCACACGTGCGCACTGGGACGCTGCTCTTCAGGGTTTTGGAGCTCCCGTGCGCGAAGGCCAATGAGGCCGTGCAGTCCAGGCAAGACGGTTTTGGTGCCACTTCTGGCACGCCACATGGTGACATAAAAGGTTTGCCACCACAATGCTAGAGGCTTTAGGGAAAGAGACTGCATAAGATGATTTGTCCCTGTCAGTGCCCATCATGGCAAAACCAGAAGTTAAATGCAGAGTAAGCATGTATTGGCTTGCCTTCCCACTTATTTTAACATCTCCCATCTCCACAAGAATGCTGTTTTACAAGGTTGATTTTCTATCAACCTTGTGACATTTTTAGTAACAGTTGGCTTAGTTCAGATTTTGTCTTCCAGACCTTTTTGATCAGTTATCTGGAGGGTTTTAGGATATATAACATAACCCTAATCCAATATTCTATTCCTCCAAACAGTACAGTCTTCTCTAATCATAAAATTATTCTTGCAGACAAATGAATCCCACCTCCAGTAGATACCATAAGATCTCCACAGACTTACATTGGCTGGTGCTATGCCTGAGATCTCAGTCTCACTCAGATCTAGTAAGGTGGCTAGGGCAGGCCCATGAGACCAAGAACCATCTGCATTTTGCAGGGATACCAACTTCAAAAGAGGAGATTCTTCCTCATGAGGTCTGCAAGATTCTGATTCTTGAACTATAAAAAAAATAATCTCAGTATCACAGCACATTGAGAACTCATAAGGTTTATACAGTACGTACCTTCAATTTCCTCTTGGCTGATTTCTTCATAGTGAACATGACATTTAAACTACTCTTCCTGAACTGAGCTATTCTAGTTAAAAATCTTGTTAAAAATAAAAAAAAATTCATTGCATTTCATACCATGTATGTCTGTGTATGTGATAAATAAAATTTGATTTGATTTGATTTGAAATACAGAAGCAAAAATCACAGCTTTGGAGATAAATGTACTTTTTAATGTAACCCTGGGAGTCTTCATCTTTTTATGTCTAAGAACCACACTTATCCAAAACATATAAAAAAACAAGGTGCTAGGTGTGTCATCTGGAAGGAGGAAAGAAGATAAGGAAATGTGGTGGTGGAACGAGAAGTACAGGACAGCATCCAGAGGAAGAGGCTAGCTAAAAAGAAGTGGGACTTAGAAAGGACTGTAGACAGGATTACAAAAAATTGTACTGTAGAGTGAATAGGCTTTAGGGAAAGAGACTGCATAAGATTATTTGTCCTTGTCAGTGCCCATCATGGCAAAACCAGAGGTTAAATGCAGAGTAAGCATGCATTGGCTTGCCTTCCCACCTATTTTGATTCCTCCCATCTCCACAATAATGCTGTTTTACAAGGTTGATTTTCTATCAACCGTGTGACATTTTTAGTAACAGTTGGCTTAGTTGCAATGGGCAAACAGAAAGCATATGATGAGCTGTATGCCAGGTTAGAAATGAGAGAAGGTGAGAAGGACTTGTACAGATTAGCGAGACAGAGATGGGAAGGATATGCAACAGATGATTAAAGACAGAGATATAAAGATGCTGACAAGTGAGGAGAGTGCAGAGAAGATGGAAGGGGTATTTTGAGGAACTGATGAATGAGAAAAATGAGAGGGAAAGAAGAGGGGAAGAGGTGAATATTGTAGAGCAGGAAGTAGCAAAGATTAGAAAGGATGAGATGAGGAAGGCTCTAAAGAGAATGAAGAGTGGAAAGGCTGTTGGTCAGGATGACATACCTATGGAGGTGTCTAGGAGAGACAGCAGTGAAGTTTCTATCTAGTTTGTTCAATAGGATTTTAGAGAGTGAGAAGATGCCTGAGGAATGGAGAAGTGGTTCTAGTGCCAATCTTTAAGAACAAGGATGATGTGCAGAGTTGTAGCAACTACAGAGGTATAAAGTTGATGAACTACACAATAAAGCTATGGGAAAGAGTAGTGGAAGCTAGGAAGGAAATGGATATCTGTGAGCAGCAGTATGGCTTCATGCCCAGAAAGAGCACTACGGATGCAATTTTTGCCCTGAGAATGTTAATGGAAAAGTATAGAGATGATCAGAAGGAGCTGCATTGTGTCTTTATGGATTTAGAGAAAGCATATGACAGAGTGCCGAGATAGGAGCTATGGTACTGTATGAGGATGTCAGGACTGACAGAGAAGTATGTCAGAATAGTCCAGAATATGTATGAGAGGAGTACAACAGTAGTGAAATGTGCTGTAGGTCAGACAGAGGAGTTCAAAGGGAAGGTGAGACTACATCAAGGATCAGCTCTGAGTCCCTTCTTGCTTGCTATAGTGATGGACAGTTGACAGATTAGGTCAGACAGGAATTCCCGTGGATAATGTTGTTTGCGGATGACATTGTGATCTGTAGTGAGAGCAGAGAGCAGGTGGAGGAACACCTGGAAAGTTGGAGGTACGCTGTGGAAGGAAGAGGAATGAAAGTCAGTTGTAGTAAGACAGAATACATGTGTGTGAACGAGAGGGAAGGAAGTGGAACAGTGAGGTTACAGGAGGCTGAGGTCAAGAAGGTGCAGGAGCTTAAGTATTTGGGGTCAACAGTCCAGTGTGATGGGGAGTGTGGAAAAGAGATGAAAAGGTGAGTGCAGGCTGGTTGGAATGGGTGGAGAAAGGAGTGTTGTGTGACAGAAGAGAATCAGCAAGAATCAAAAGAAAGGTGTACAAGACAATAGTGAGACCAGCTATGCTGTATAGGTTAGAAAGTGTAGCAGTGAGGAAAAGACAAGAGGCAGAGATGGAGGTAGCAGAGATGAGGATGTTGAGGTTCTCTTTAGGAGTGACCAGGATGGACAAGATTAGGAATGAGCACATCAGAGGGACAGCTCAGGTTGGCTGTTTGGGTACAAGGTCAGCGAGGCCAGATTGAGATAGTTTGGACATATGCAGAGGAGGGATAGTGGCCACATTGGTAGAAGGATATTGGAGATGGAACTGCCAGGCAAGAGGTCAAGAGGAAGACCAAATAGGAGATATATGGATGTACTAAAATAGGACATGAAGTCAATTAGGGTGAGAGTAGAGGATGCAAAGGACAGAGTTGGGTGGAAAAAGATGATTCAGTGTGGCGACCCCTGACGGGAACAGCCAAAAAAAGAAGAATATCTTTCTAAACCCATTTAACTTTACTACGATAGCTTAGTCAAATGAAGCACTGTCTAAACAAATTTATCTAATAAATGGAAGAACTTTCACTGGGTATGACACAAATATTTACTTAAAAAAAAAAAGAAATATTTACTTAAGAAAAAGAAATATTAATCTAGACTACCTGCGACTGAAACATTACATTTCTAGTTTATTAATCTGAGTTGTAACCTTGAAATAAGATACTTTCTGAGATATTTGATTACTAACATGGAACTTTGAAGATTTAAAAACATGCTTTTGAGGAGAAAACTTCCAGATTTCACACTTATCTGCTACATTAAACAACCTGTTTCATCCCCTCTTCCCTTGTCCCCCATTTCTTAGTTTTAACTACAGGTAGTTCTTGGTTTATAATCACAACTGGGAATGGAGCTTCTGTCACTAAGAGAGGTGGTAATTAAGTGAGTAATGTTGAATTTTACATTTTTGTCACAATTTTTAGCTGAATCACTTTTAGACCAACTTAAGAGAAGAGATTTTGTGAGGCAAAAACCACAAGTATCCCCTACAGCTTTTCTATTCTCACAAGATCAAAAATTCTGGAATCAGAAGTGGCTGCAATATAATCCAAACCAAACACACAGATACAATATCTGTTGTTAGCTTTGTACAGTGACTGACAAGAATTACCTAGTTTGCACTTCTGTGACCTTCTGTTGCTGGCTGGTAGATCACCTCTTTCCTCAGATAATAAATCTTCAACATCTTCATAATCTTCATTATTATATGGACGTTTTCTTCCTAAGGAACTTACTTCATCTTCAGAAGCACCTTGGAGGAAAAAAAATAAGATAAACACTGTTAAAGGAGAAGCCAAAGTCCTCAAGACTAAGTTTTCCTTCTCTTTCTGTCCATCCATTGAGCTCTGGATAGTCTAAATATCAGTAGATGTAGGGTAATTCAGGTTTAAAGTCTGAAGCTAGAATACTAATATTAAACTCCCAAGAATTATTGACCTGGATTATTACATTATATTATAAATTGATCTTAGTCTAAAGAGTTCAAAACTTATTTGAAAGAACAATGAGCAATCTGCAGTCTTCCAAATATGTTGCATTAGGGAAGGCCCCAAGGAACAAATAAAAACCATGGCTATGCTCATCCTTTTCATGATGCATTTTTTAAAAAAGGGGTGGGGGCTTTGATTCCATGGCTGTGACTGCCACCTTGACTTTTTTGTCCCTGGACACCTCTGTTGTGGCCCACAGATTCTCCCTTTTCTTAGACTTTCTGATTAAGCAGGACGTAAGTCACTGCAAAAGTACTAAAATAATGGCAAAGATCAAGGGACTAGAAAAAATAACAACAAAAATAGCCGTAACAGATTTTGTAAGTACTTACCACTATCTGTAGGTAGTATGAAATCTGCTGCAAAACAAGATTTATTATTTTGATAAACTGATATGCAATGCTTTATTATCTAGCAGCCACATTTTTGTGAACACTACTTTCCAAGTTATCTTCAAGGGTCACCCTATGAAAAATGAATTTCAGCAGGCTAGCTGAGAGATGCCAGTAGAATATCTCTTATGTGCATTATGTGTCTTATATGCATTATTTAGCATCTTCCAGTGCAACCCTAATCAATTACTGCAGGCCTCATCTAGCCCACCTCCCCCTGCAATTAAATATGACTATGACTCAATTTTTCTTTTTAGAGGAGAGTTGCAGGAATGCCTGTAGACTGTGGTTAAAAAAAGGAAATTGCCTGCAAAGTGAAATTGAAAATGTACAACAATTATTTTTCTTTCTGGATTACAAGTTTACTTCACTGAAGAAAAGAAGAAATGCTCTGAAGCAGAGGTGAGTAACAATGGCCCCTTTATGACTTGTGAATTTCAACTCCCATGGCTGGCTCAGGAATTCTGGGAGTTGAAGTCCTCAAGTCATAAAAAGGCCATTGTTCCCCTCTCCTGCTTTAAAGCATTGTTTTTCAACTTTGGCAACTTCAAGATATGTGGACTGCAGCACCCAGAGCACCCTAGATAGAAAATTGCTGGAGTTGAAACTGACACATCTTAAAGTTGTCAAGGTTGAAAAAACCCTGCAATAAAGTATAACTTATTCAACCACTTTCTGAATAGCAGGTTTATAGAACTTACAATTTACTAACTATAAAACTGCCTGTTTCATACCCATCACGTCATGATACTTTACATTTTGTTATTTGCATTTTCAAAATAAGACTTTCAAAGGCACAAATGTTAAGGAATGGTCCTCAAGATCCAATTTTGGACTCCACTGGTTGTTTCCACCTCAATTCTGCCAGCCTCATAAAAATAAGGTTACAACATAACCCAAAATAATTTTATACAAATAATATTCTACACTCACTTATTGTATTTATTGATACAAATGAATCAGTAGTGGAATTCAATTTTTTTTACTACCGGTTCTGTGGGCATGGCTTGGTGGGCATGGCTGGGGTTGGCATGTGACTGGGTGGACAGTTTCTATAAGCAGCGCAATAAAGATCAAGCTAGAAACAACACCAGAATGTTTTTTTTCCTGCCTTCCTTACAGGATTAACTCTGTAAAGTGGAAAAAACCAAAAGGAGATTTTGTCTAACAACCAGTTCTCCAAACTGCTTAGAAAATTTACTACTGGTTCTAGTCAACAGGATAGAACGTTGAATTTCATCTTTGGAATGAATGCATCCCATGTTTGATATCCTTACAGAAAATAAAGGAAGTTAATGAGAACAGCATTTATTTGGTTTGCACAATGATCAACATGAATTACCTTCTAGGATGGGACTCAAACATGCTCCTAACATTGGAAATGGAGTAAAACCTTGGTTTTTAAATGGTGATGACGGTGCATTGCTGAATAATCCTGATGACCCGAGAACTGCAGACATTCCAGAGTAAAACAGAGCACAGGAAAACATTTTTGCAATAGAAATTGTATTAAGCCAAGATTTATTTTTCCTTTTTTTTTTTTGTCTCATTCCTCCATGAACTCTAGATGGACTAAATCAGTATTTCTCAGTCTTGGCAACTGTAAAATGTGTGGACTTGAACTAGTCAGGTAGAAATCTACATACAATATCTTACAGTTGCTAAGGTTGAGAAATGCTAGCATAGATC
>JAEANM010000130.1:0-45207 GCA_017656035.1 Myanophis thanlyinensis | reverse complement strand
TTTATAAAATTAATTTAATTTTAACTTTTAACTTGTATTTTTAAAAAATTTAACAGCTTATATAATGGTTTTAAATACGTTTTTAGTTGTTGATGATGTATTTTTTACTTGCTGTACACCACCCCGAGTCCCTAGGGAGAGAGGGCGGTATATAAATTTAATAAATATAATATAAATATATAAATATAATATAAAACAGCTGTGCCGCGTGATTCAGCTGAGCAAGAAAGAAGGGGATACAGGACAGGATAGTGTGGGTGAGGGGGCAGGGCCAGTTGATCATTGGTAGAACCGGTGTGACCAGGCAGCAGCTCACTACTGGTTAGCAACCTGGAGTTAAACCTTGGTGGCTTCTCCATCATTGGAAAACAGTTGCTCCTGCAAGTATGGACTGTCTGCCCATGTTGAGCTCTGGAAAGGTGTAGAAAGGAGTTTTATTTGTCAGTCTTTGGAATATGAATAGGAGATCATGGTATATGATTTATGTCTGGTTTAGTAATCTGATTTTCAATCCTATGGGTGTGTGACATTGAAGTCCAATTGGGATATTTATGATTCAAAGATTTAGTGAAATTATTTCTATAAAGTATTATGAATGATTTAAAGTATTGCAGCCAGATAGTATAAACATGAATGTAATAAACAACAGACACAAAGAAGTTGCAGTTCGGATCAATGTGTGTACCTCCTCTGGACTTTTAATTTTGTAATTCTTGCCTACCTTCAGGTTAAGTGGAAGAAGTCTGTTTTTTTAAAAACATAGTTTAAGAGGTTGGTTTGTTTGCAACAAAGGTTCTTTGGCATTTTTCTGTGAAATTGATAACAAACTACCTATTGTTTGTGGTTGTTAGTCGCAAAGTCGTGTCTGACCCATTGCGACACCATGGACAGCGTTCCTTCAGACCTTCTTGTCCTCTACCATCCCACAAAGTCCATTTAAGCTCCCCCCCCCCCCCACTGCTTCAGTGACTCCATCCAGCCACCTCATTCTCTGGCATCCCATTTTTCTTTCGTTCCCAGCATTAGGCTCTTCTCCAGTGAGTTCTTCCTTCTCATTAGGTGGCCAAAGTATTTGAGTTTCATCTTCAGGTCTGGCTTTCTAAAGAGCAGTCAGGGTTGATCTCCTCTTAGAACTGACTGGTCATAATTCTTTCATCTATCTTGGTGTGATTGGTCCTCAAAGCTGTTCAAATTGTTACTAGTATTGCACACGATTTTCAGCTGTTTTCCAGTGCAAGCTGACATATCTAGGTCAAATCTAAATCAAATACAGCAATCTGGAAACTTTGTGTCCAACAAGCATATTTTAATTTCTGAGAGCCTACACGCATGTAGAATGGCTGCCATATAGAGAGACTACTTATTTACATGGGTGCAAAGGTGAGCGCAGCCAGCCACAATATACTTAGTAATAAAAAGGAAAATATAAAGATACTGGATCATTTTCCTAGCCCATAGGCTCTTCTCTACTGATACACAGCTTATTTTCCCATTTCACTAGGCAGACAGACATACTTCCAAGCAAAAAGCCCCAGAATTCTACTGGATTACTACTGTAGCAAGAACAAGTTATTGTGTTTTAAGATATTGCAGACTGAGTCTTTTCTATTCTCTTCCGACTCTCTTCCTAGTGCAGTCCAGCTAATGAAATGGAACTAACTTGTGCCCCTTTTAAACCTTAACTTCCATTACAAATAATGCATTGATTCTCCCAGAGTTCATGCAAGGTTATTGTCACATTTTAGAACTGCAATAAAGTGACATGGCTTAACATAATTAAGAGCCAATGCAAACATCAGAAAAACTGGAAGCATTCAAAGCCAAAACATACATAAACATGGTTTGCATTTCCTCTTTAGATAATGCTGCCAAAATCTGGTTTCTTGAGCAATGTGAATTTGATCCATGCAGCCTATTTGGAGGCATGTATCTCCATTTCATATGATGAAGGGTTGGGGTGGATTCAGAGTACAGTATTTTAAGTAGTGCTTTAAGGCTTAGTCTATATACAGTATTTAGCCATTTTTATCTCCCTGAACTAAATTTCAACTAAAGGAAAGTTATCTTGGAAAGCAGAGATGCCATAAATTAGAAGCAAGCCTTCTATAACTTACCATTCAGCATTTCTGCAATTATTTCTTCCAAAGGCTCAAAGTAAAGAAGTTTTTGTATTCTGGAAGGATTTCAAGGCACATTTTGAAGAGGACAAAAAGTTGGCTTCCAAAGCATGATAGCTCTTTGTTGTATTTATGCTTTTATTTCATATCAAAAGAACTTCACATAATTTTTGTTACTAAAGGCCCAGATGTTCCAAGAAATCTTTAAACTGATACATTCTATTGGTAATATTTTCAGGCTAAATGTAAGCTCAAGAGAAGTACCCTGCTCCTTCACAAATATGTTCTTGATTATTGGAAGGCAAATTTATTGGAAAGCAAGGAATGAATGAGTCACAAACTTCTCTTTGCACACAGAACTTGGAAACAGTGATTTAAGCTCAAATCAGAAGACTTTTTTTATTCATTCTTTTCTAATCCCTCCATTTTCAAAACTCAGCAACCTCAACATACAATAAGGACATAAATTAAATTGTTATTGTACACTATAATTCTGTGAGACCTGGATGTACACATGATTTTTGGGGGGAACCTTGTGATGTGCATATTTACATATATAATTTTGAATACCTGCTCAAGTATTGTTAGACTACATTCCTATTAGCCCTAATCACATGTCTATGGTGCAAGTATAAATATTATGGAAAGCAACAGGTTTCCCACTTCCGTTGTAAACACCTAAATGGTCTGGAATCCTACCTGGGCAGTCTCCAATTGTCCAAATGGCATTTTATCCAGTATGATCTCTTGTAAGTATATACAAATGGCTGAAAATGTTTTTCACAGCAGAGATTATAATTCAGTGATACTTATACTTACTTGTTTATATACTTTTATTATTTTTATAAATAACTCAAGGTGGCCTTTTCTTCCTATTTTCCCCATAACAACTCTGTGAAATGAGTTGGGTTGAGAAAGAGTGATTAGCCCAAAGTCACCCAGCTAGTTTTCATGCTAAAGTGGGATTAGAATTTACAACTGCTCAGTTTAGCCTGGTAGCCTAACCACTAATCCCAGTTTGGTACCCAGACCAATTCCATATTTTAAACTATAAACTTTTTTAAATGATTGTTTTTGTGATGCCTCTATAATGTATACTTCAATCACAATATTTAATTATGTGCAAGAAAGTTACAAAGCTTTCACTACTGTTATCCTTTTTAAAATAAGTCTCATGTTACTTGTCCCTTAATTATCATCAATGATATCCGATTTAGGAGACACCCCTGCATCAATTCCAGCACACCAATCCCAACTTAATGCATGATTATATCTGATTCATTTTTACAAGCCAAAAAGAGGTAGCATAAAGGACAAAAGTGTTAAGATAAATTCATAATTCAAGTGGTTTCTATTCTATCCATTTTCCACTTCTGACAATTAAGTTACCAGAGTTGGGACAGCATTTGGCTTGAGACTTTAAGGAACTTCTACTGCTGGAGTGGCTACAACTGAATTAGATGGGTGATTAATCTGACTATTTTGGCAGTTCCAAACTTCTCATTCCTATCTTAATTAAATAACCTTAGAGAGAACAAAAAAATTATACCAGTTAAATTTGTTACACCTAGCAAATTCTTTTTTTTTACAGTTTCTACCTTACACTTTCTATTGTTTACAGTTTCTATTTGATATGTGATCAATTATCTTGAAGACTAACATCCGTATATGGTTGGATATGGGCAAATCAGTGTTTCAGACACAAGAGTTTTTCTTACATGTGGCACCAGAAACGTAGACACACTAGAGGAAAGGCTAAATGTAATCGGAATGCCATACCACAGATATCTCTAAGTCAGAAGATTTGCCTTCTATAAGACACACAGTAATTATAGAGTAAACGTTAGCAATGATATAATCAATCTCTGACCAGCCAAAGCTTTACAGTCAAAATGTGGCTCACTTGGAAAGTTGCCCACAGTGCTTCAAATAAAACTGTATGAATAGACGCCATCTGGGAATTCTTAGACAATTTTGGTAACTGTGTTATTTAGGTTTACAAAACTGTAATATAGATCATACATATGGATACTGCAATTTCAGTTGAATTACACGTTAACAAAAATTACCTTCCAACTTTCAAACAGATAATAGTAAGTATTTGGTATAGTAATGGTTAATATCATCGTCTAAACATCACTTAATTGGGAATGTTGCATAACTCTAATTACTTCTTCTGATAATGTAAGCTTTATACAATGGATATTTTTCTGATTCAAGGTCTGTCTGGAAAAAATAAGCTAAAATTAATTCTCTGTCTTTGATTCAACTGCAAGAACTGTTACTTAAGAAACTTATTTCTGAGCAAAAAAGCTGAGCTTAGTCATGCACGTTTACAATTTAGTGAATGGGTTGCAAGCAGACTCACTAAATTTCATGTAACCAACCATTTCATAGCATCAGTAATGTGACTGAAGAATTAAGAAAACACCCACAAATTAATACAGCTAAGTTACAAATGTAGTTCTCTTGCCAGCCCACAAATACCAGCCACAATGCCCAAATCCTTCCTGAAAGCTGCAGACTGAAGACACAAGGAAGATAAAGGTGCACTGTGTCATATAGAGTAGTGGTCCCCAACCTTTTTGGCACCAGAGACTGGTTTCATGGAGAAAGGTTTTTCCGTGGACTGGAGGAGGCATGGTTTTGCATGCTGCTGGCATACCTCAGATGGGGCTTCGCTTGTTTGCAGAACCTGGTTGCTGGCATGCCAGGGACTAGTGTCGGTCCACAGACTGGGGATTGGGTACCCCTGATATAGAGAGACTACTTCAGTCATAGTCCATATTCATTTTATTTTCACTAAACCTTAGTTGTAAATATGATTTTAGTTCCATATTTATTTCTCTGATTCCTTACCACCTCCCCAAAGACTAAAGCTAGGAACAGAACATTCAAAAAGTGAAACCAAAACTCTGTGCAGATTGTTACTTCAAATGTCATAAAAACCCATGTAGTCAGCTAAAATCAAAATAATCAAACCTTATTCCAGCTGACTGAAACATTAGAAAGTGCTTCAGAAATATTGTTAACCTTACTTGTCCTTCTTAGTTTATAGCGTCAGTCTCCTTGCAGCAGCTTTCAATCCAGAAAGAAAGATTCTCACAGATCTATAGGCAGATTTATTTTAATGAACAAGAAGATAGGTTACGGAAATTTAAAAACAGGCTATGTGTTATCTGGTTTTCATTTAACTGTGAATATGTGAATATTTGGAGAAGTCTTGGCTTAATGGGAAACATGGTGATCACTTGATACCACAGAAATGCCCACCTTTTCTTGTTCTGCAGTGTTTTGGAAATACCAACTTTATAACAAAAGGACTTTCCCCTACTTGACATTCTCCACATTCTATGGTTGTAATTACTGGGTATTCTCAAATATTTTCTTCATGAACAACATGCCAGAATATAAGATATTTTAACTTACAAGCTTTCAATTAGGCCTTGAACTGCATTACTGTCAGAACTGTCTGTTCTGCTTTCGGTATTTCATTAAGTTGGTTAGAGATAGTTTTAAGAAAGAAATGGATTGAGATGTATTGTTCCCTAACCCTTATAATTTTCCCTTTTGTGTTTTGTATTTAGTGAAGCCCAGGTATTTGCCTGCCATGACAGAAGTGGTCAGTCAACTTAGTGGCTGAAAGATTATAAACAGTGAAATAATAACATATACCTCTGTGACTTTAATACATGGTTGAATTATGTTTTGATAACTACAGGAAAAAAGTGAAAATAATGGTTACATATTCAAAATAATGTTGACTCTGTTTTGAAGTAAGTTTATTAAGATTACTCTACTTTGAATTAGTTCTCTGATACCCGATCACATGATTAAATATACTTGCCTTTGCTTGCACGTTAGGAAAAGGTTAAAAATTATCTATTTATTGTAGGTGATCAAGATCACCTGATTAATTAATTTAGAAAACTTATGTAGCTGCTTACTCAGTCACAGTGACTCTAGGTGGCTTACAAGCAATAAAACACAGTACAGAAAAAATAAAAAAAATAATACAGAGAGATGTCGGCATCAAATAAGCCATTCGATGGGTTCCATCCCACTTTGGATTAAACTAACCAGCAGAATATTGACAACCTATACATTTGCACAGAAAACAAGCTTGGAATATGAATTTATCACTTTTCCATTTAGCATTCACTTAATTTGCATTAGAGAAATATTTTGAGGTTAGAAAAAAGTGAGAGGCTTTCCTGACAATTCTGATCACTTCTGAATTTATTTCAATCTATTGTGAAGATTGGTTAGGCCACTGAAACAATATTGGATTTCTATACTAAGAGAGATGCAACCCAAATAATTGAGCATCGCAATGACTTTGATGCCTTTCATTAAGATTGCACCCAAGGTTCATTTCCAGATATCTCTGTATTCAAGAGTTAGAAGTGTAATAACAAGATGTTTTTTTCTGGCAGCTGCATTCCATTTTTCAGGACATACTTTTCAGGAATGCCTACTTTATGCCACACACAATTGCCACGCCCAACACAGATAGTTTTATTTTATTATACCTTTACAAGTATTATCTTCAATCTCTCAGACTATGCTACCACATTTGTTTGGGTGCATTTTAGATGCTTAATGTTATTAAATTCTAAATAGAGAAAAAAAAGGGTGGGATGATAGATGCTAAGTTGTAAGCATAAAAATTGTAGATCAAATGAATTTGTCAAGCTTATCTGCATGTGAAAGCTTAGCATGGGTGCCAGGTTTTTAATATTTGTGGCTTTAAATAGATATATGTATTATATTGTTTTATGATCATCTTACTTTAATTATTGGTTGGCAGCTGTCCAGAGTTCAATATAGGATGAGTGGCTATATACATTTTTAAATAAATAAATAAGCGCATTCTAGAATCTCACTTTATTTTTTTATCATTTCCTTAAAATGTGATCATCGAAACTGAACAGCATATTCCAAATGATGCCTTTCCAGGATTTATCCTTTAATTTAATACACTGTATGTCTCTTGACTCTTATTAGTTTAACCTTTGCCATAGATGTCAAAATAATGTAATCAACTGTGGCCACTGAAATTGCTTTAACATAAAGCTTAATAATGTATTCGAGGATGAGGCAGGGAGCTATTAATGTATGATAGATACCACTGGTGCAAAATGCAGTGGCCTGGGTAGTTATGGG
This sequence comes from Myanophis thanlyinensis, assembly GCA_017656035.1. Lineage (NCBI taxonomy): Eukaryota > Metazoa > Chordata > Lepidosauria > Squamata > Homalopsidae > Myanophis > Myanophis thanlyinensis. Next base: position 37,924 of record JAEANM010000130.1, on the reverse strand, counting down.
TGCAAGTCTTTCAGTACATGTAACACCTTTGCTCTGCAAGCTGCATTATCTACCAACAGGTTTCCAGGTATAACTCAAGGTGCTGGTGGTTACCTTTAAAGCCCTTCATAGTTCAGTGTCAAATTACTACGGGACTGTCTCTTCCCAATAGTATCTATTCATTGTTAGATCCAGGAGAGGTATGCTCCAGATCCTGTCTACTAGAGTGCTTCATCTGGCACCTGGCAGGGCCCAGGAAGTCTCTTTTCTGTGGTGGCATCTGCCCTTAGGAATATCATTCCTTCTGAAATTAGCTTTTGCAAGGCACTGAAAATCTGGTTTTGGCAGTTAACCTGGGACCCTGGCAGTACAGATGAACCCATAGCTGATGTTACTATGAGTTTTGAATGTTCTAGGCAGCTGATTTTGATTTGATTTGTATCCCACCTTTATTATTTTTACAAACATCTCAAGGCAGTGAACATACTCTGCACACCTTCATCCTCCTGTTTCCCCCACAAAAAAATCCTGTTGAGCTGAGAATGAGTGACTGACCCAAAATCACCCAGCTGGCTTTCATGGTTAGGGAGAGACTTGACCTAGTGTTTCAATCCCAAAGGCCAGCAATATATTATTGATATCACTTTTATCGAATTCAGAAATCTCGTAATGTATTTTGATAGTGAGATTGGTATGAAGGGTCTGTTCTTGTTTTGAATCTTGCCTATTCAAAACATTTGAAATATTCTCCCTCTACACACTTATGGGATCCTTGGGTCTATTCTGACTCCCAAAGTCACCTCTTGTTAAAGAGAAGCTACTGCTTGACAGCAGAATTGTTGTTCTTTCAAGATGGATGGTTTTGATAGGCAGAAGACTATTATGGTTAACTTACCCAGTTACGAAGCTGAAAACAAAACTGCACAAACTGTGAACTGCAATAATCAGCTTCAATTCTTCTTCATTCAGGAGTTTATTGGTTATATTTTAAACAACACTGTACAGCCTCAGTCCTATACATGAAACAGAATCGAATGCACTTTCCTTACTCCGTGTCTACACTAAGCATCAATGTCCTTCTTCACTATCACTTCTCTGCATACTTTCAAATGTCTTTTTAATCTGAAAATGAATGTGAAATTTTAGTCTGAAAAAAAGTATTGCTTTATCATAAAATAGACACCAAAATTGCTAGGACAAAATTATTAGGATGAAATGAAATACAAAAGCAGTCATTCCTAACATGGTCCAGCAAGGTTCTTCTTTTATTCTTAAAATCATTCATTTTCTCTGTGGTGATAGTATCCCCATCATTTCTAGCCCAATAAAGATGAGAAAGCAATTGTCAAGTGTTACTTCATCTAAATAAACTTATTTCTTACTAAAACTGTACCTTAAATTTGTCAAATCCTTTTTTCGTAATCAAGCAGCAGCTGAATTATTGAAAAATAATTTCTCATTTTCCAGCTGATGAACATTATCTTTTTATGGGCCAACCATACCTGTAATAGAATTGTGGACACATTTGCAATATCTTCTGTAGAAATGGAACTGTCTTTCTCTTCTATGATCAGCAATCTTGGTAAAAGTCAAGTTCACATACCAAAGAAGAGTAGATTATTTTCTAAGAACTTTCTTTTATCATATTGTTCAGTTTGTTTATTTTCTCTTTAAAGCTTTTTCTTTTTAGATATGTCTACAATGGAAAATAGGAAAGTGAGCTTTCCATCTTTTAAAACAGCATTAAATTAATTTCTGAGTTATCGTGAATAAACATTGTGAGGGCAACTGTTGCTATTTCTGACACAAATGGGGGACATTAAGGGAAGTAGCCATAGAATGAATGCTTAGTAGGCTATGCATATTTATACATACAAAAAGTCTTAGATGTGCAAACTCTAAATTTAATAGAGGTTGAGTCTAGCCAAATTATATCTGGCCTCATAAGCTATTGCCATAGTTGTATCTTTGCAATTGACACACCCAATATGCTACAAGCAATCACGATGCTATTGCAGCACCCACAAGACTTGGGCCTCCCTTTTGGGGCCTGATATTCCAGGCAGTAATAAGTGGTTGCTTCTAGCTACTATTTTTCATGCCCACAATGTTTGCAATAAAGTGTCAGTCAAATCTGGGAGCCTACACCCTCAAGCCATATGTAGCTCTCAGGCTAATTTCAGAAAGCCATCATCTGGTCAATTTAAATGTCTGGAAAGAAGCTATTTCTCCCTTTCTTGATGATCTGTGTTTGAAGAGTAAGAAAAGAAAGTAAAAAAGCGAGCTACAAATGTAAAATCATGTATGACTGGGAAGAGAAATAAGACCACAAAGAACTGTTCCAGCTCATTATTTGTTTCTGCTTCACTTGCATGACAGGCCTGAAGACCGCTAGTTGTAATTCTTGATAGATAACCAAAAGCAAAATACACACCTTGTTCCATTACCAAGGTAAAGTTGCAACATTCAGATTTCCAAAACGTTTCAAGAACTTTCAATGGTTCTAACAATCTATGGCTCACAATTGCCCAGCTTAATTTTAAAAGTGCCCTGAAGTTTAGATATTTATTAACATTTATCTCTTCTTTTTCTGCAGGCCTAATCTTTGTTGAGAGAACAAGGTTGTCCACCCAAAGGTAAAAGGAAGAATGTATACTGTATTTATGTACTGACAATAACACCAACACAGTGTGAACTAAGAAATCAGAGAGAAGTACCCAGTTGCTTCAATCTCTGTGTCACTGAAATGTAGGCAGTGTTATTTCATTTGCATTCACTAACAATGTTATGTGATTGGCTGTCAATTTTGAGGTATCTTATTAAAGAAAGAGGAGTATGGGTCTAAGCAAACCTCAACAAGGAACAGCACGAAAAAAATATTTTAAAAAATTACATTGGATTTTTTTCCTCCCTTAATATTTTGCAAGAAAATTGAATGTAGAAATTGAGTCCCAGAACTGTACAATTCAAACTTTAAGGAGATTTGTCAACTCCCAGTACTGATTGTTATTTGGAAGTACACCAATTGTTTTAGATGGCTGTGGTTATTCTGGCTCAAAGGGTGATAAAGAATAGTTTTGTTGTTTTAATTTTATTCAAATTCCACTGTTGCTTTTTAACATTATTTTTACAGTTTATTTTTATTCCTTGGTTTAAAGAACCATGCAATAAACTATACAAGCTCTTAGCAGTGTGTCAAAAATAGTGGCTTGCAAACATTTATTTAACTGCCATGCTATGCTGATTAACCAGAAGAAAAACACAGAGCTAAATATTATCGCTATTTAAAAATAAAACAGCATTCAGCCTTCTTTTTTTTCTCAAACATCCCCCTTTTTTACAATCCTAATTTTATACTATAAAAGAATACTCAAAACATACTAAATAGAAAATCACATATCAGTTTAAAATTAAATACCAGCCTTCAATAAGTTTAATAAATCATTGAACATATAACCAGAGTGTATAATCATCTTGTATAACGGGCTTTAAGTTGACCAAAATATTGAGATGAGAAAATGGAATAAACTTTTATTTGTATGAAACAAATGTAAGTCAAATAACTAAGCCAGATACAGTAGAATTCCAAATAAAGGTGCATAAAAATAAGAGTTTTCTTTCTTTTTTATCGTCCTGTTTGATTAAGTTGAATGGCACAGCAAGTCACATAATTAATATGGAAAGTGGTAGATTCATATAGCCAGGCATTAGAATTATACATCCTTTCGGATGCCTCTGAAGCTTGGAGGCTTTGCAGACAGTAATGACTGATATAATGGCTTCATCTCTTCATATAATTACAATAATACGTACACAGTGCTTTTAATCTTCAAAGCATTTCACACACTTAATTGAAAAGGAGTGATCCAGTGTCTAGCCCGATAAGAACTAAAATGTTTGCCAATTACAGCTGTCAAATAAAAATGTGCTTTTTAACTAATAGAACACCAACATAAATTTCACTTCAATCGCCTGCTTAAGATCACTGTATCTACAACATCTGCCACTTAAAACCACAGACTCCTGAGCATTTTTTCCATGTCCAATATCCAAAGAATTTAGCAGCCAGAAATTAACATGCATTTACATCAATCCCAGGATTCAAATATCTGGATGTGCTCAGTTTCAGACCAGTATTGCAAATAAGTGCAAAACATCTCCTTGTTGCCGAGATGAATTCTTCCCATGCTCAGTTTTTCTTTTGGAAGAGTCAAGAAGTAAAGCAATTGTAGACATTAAAAAAACAACAACCCACCCCTTTTGCTCAGATATATTGATTGCTCAGTTCAAGCTCTCTGCAATGATTGCATGAAATAATTTAATATTGAGCCATTAAATCATTTTGTTGAATAGAATATTACTTCATGTTGATGAACTCTTTGCAAGAAAGTAATCATGTCCCCTCTTTCATTTATATAACCTTATATATTTTGTGAGAGAATGTAGATCTAGTCTTGGAAATGGAGAAGGAAAGGGTAAAGTGTTAAGGGGAGGATTTCAGAAAAGATTATTTAGTCCTGAAAAAGTCTGAAAAAGAAACACAAAATGATTTTGTATGAAATAACATGGAGCATTAAAAACTCTGATAGACCATCAAGATTTTATAATTCTACTTTATAATAATGAAGAGCATTCCGGAGCCTCTGCCATGCCTGTTCCTTGACTTTGCCTACATTGAAATGCTGATTATTATAGGTATAGCTAGAGAGGATATATTTAAAATAAATGAATATAAATATCTGTATTAAAAGTTGAATACAAATAGTCATTCAACATTCTCCCAAAATAAATAATAGATGATTTCTTCAAATTTCTCCAGGGAAGATTTGTTCATATTTACAGTACTTCCCTTCAGATTTAATTGAAATGCTAGAAGTTAGAGAAGAAGCCGAAGAATCTAGAGGAATAACTGCACAGGCATCTGCTGAACCTGGAAGTTCTGCCAAAATGAAAAAAAATGTGTATTACAACATGGTATGCAAGTCCCCCTTTTGCATACATGCTTACCCCATCACAATGCATACACAAAAAGGGAGGACTTTGCATCACATTGTTTGCTTGGTCATTTGTCTCATCCTTGCCCTGCCCAGCAAGCTCTTCTCAGATGTGTCTAAAAAGAAAGATTCTTGGCCACCTAACCACTAGATGAGCTACAATATGTGCACCCATAAGCATTTTTTCCAAAATTTGCTGCTTGTTTGTTTGAGAAAAATTCTAAAACAAATTTAGAGAGTGGGGGGGAGGGAGAGAGCTAGCTGTTGGAAGATCTGAAACATTTTCACATATAAAGGACAGATTGTCCAGGAGAAAATCTGATTATGCGGTTGCTAAAATCAATCAAGTTTCCATCTGCATTTTTCTAGTCCTGTTCAATACAGATGGGATGTAAAGATCTTTTTTCCTTCTTAATTTCCAGTTTCAGTATATTCTTCTGAGTCAGTCCCAGTCTGCCTCCCATTGCCTGTTTCTTATAGATGAGAGTTTATGGCCTGGGTTAGAGATAGCAATAGCAATAAGATTTATATACCGCTTTATAGTGCTTTACAGCCCTCTCTAAGCAGTTTTACAGAGTCAGTATATTGCCCCCAACAATTTGGGTCCTCATTTTACCCACCTCGGAAGGCTGAGTCAACCTTGAGCCTGGTGGGATTTGAACCAGTGGTAAATTCAAAAAATTTTATTATTGGTTCTGTGGGTGTGGCTTGGTGGGGTGGCTGGGTGCATTAACCCTGTAAAGTGGGCGAAAAAGGAGATTCCGTCTAACCAGTTCTCCAAACTGCCTAGAAAATTTACTACCAGTTCTAGAGAATAGGCGAGAACTGGTTGAATTTCACCTCTGATTTGAACCAGCAGTCAGCAAGAGTACTACAGTACTGCATTCTAACCACTGCGCCAAGGCTCTTGAATTTAGTTCCAGTGTGGCATGCACACGCATACGATGAACAGCTGGCCAGTGCGCATGCGCATATCAGAAACCGGACATTTGGACTCAGAGCATGCATGCATGCTGGGACACTGTGCTTCTGGGTTTCGGCGTTCCCGTGTGGCAAAAGCCAGCTGGTTAGCGTGCGACTGAGAGCAAGAACTGGCTGCAGGGGGGGCTGTGCACGAGAAGCGTGAGAACGGGATGTGGAGCCAGCGGGGCTGTGCATTTCACATGGGACGGTTTGGCATGCCAGAAAGCTCATAGGATGGTTTGGCGTGCTGTTTTCGGCACGAGTTCTATAGGTTCGCCACCACTGATCTAAGAAGTCTTTGAGCTATAAAAGTGTTATACTTCAGTGAATTGTCAGTTGTAGATGAAAGACATATGTTGTTCCAACCTTATTATTCCCCCCTTTTGCTGTTATTTTCCTTTGGGGAAATTTATCAGATTGCATAATCATTAGCTTATATATGAAAAAAGAAAGTGAAAGTTTTCTGATACTCACAGCTTTAGCCATATTAAATCGATCCTCTTCCATCTGCAATGCATTTAAATCCAGGTTCAGTTTAAGGCCTTCATCAAGTTATATATGAATTCGAAATGGCTTGTGACCAGGGAATCTGAAGTTGAGGATAACCTTCCCATAGAATTTGCTTCTTGTTGTTATTTGAAAATAATAAATAAAAAGGGAGGGCAAGGAAAAAAGTAAATTAGGAAGAAAACAATAGCCCAATAGGCCTACTTTTACAACTTTTACTAAGCAGAAGGAATTCTCTTTTATAGGGAGGAAAGATGCCAGAGATATGGAAAGAAGTTAATATAATATCGATATCTAAAAAGGAGTAAGATTTTACTGCAGCAAGAAATTACAGACCAATTATTGTTATTAAATTATACTATACGCTATTTACAATTATTGTAGCTGAAAGACTGAAATTAATTTTGCAAGAATTTATTGAGAAGGATCGATGTGGGTTTTTACCTAAAAGACAATTAAAAAATGTTAGAATGTATCAGATAGTTTGGAATATTTGGAAAATCATAATGGAAAACAAACTGGGTTTTGTTTGTTTGTTTGTTTTGAGGTAGCAAAGGCGTTTGATGATTTGAACTGGAATTTTTTGTTTAGAGCTTTGGAAGATATGAATTTTGGGGAGAATTTTATAAATTGGGTGAAATTGATTTCCATTGCACAAATAGCGCAATTAATCAACGGGGATTTAACCAAAACATATGACACACAAAAAATGTACAAGACAAGGTTGCTCACTTCTTTTATTTTAGCTCCTGTAATATTAAACGAGCCGCAGTGGCACAGTGGTTAGAAGGAGGTACTGCAGGCTAATTCTGCCAGCAGTTCAGCAGTTCGAGTCTCACTGGCTCAAGGTTGACTCAGCCTTCCATCCTTCTGAGGTGGGTAAAATGAGGACCCAGATTGTTGAGGGCAATATGCTGACTCTATAAACTGCTTAGAGAGAGTTGTAAAGCACTATGAAGTAGTATATAAGTCTAGTGCTATTGCTATTTCTATAAGACCAGATATGATTATCATGGCATAAATGTTTTAAAAAGTGTAATTCAAATTAAGAACTTTTGCAGATCACTTGATTTTGTTTTTGGCATAGGAATTGAATTTGTGATGAATAAATGAAAATAATTTGGGTCACTAGAAGATTTCAGGATTAAAGAACAGAAGACAAAGATGTTAAGAAGAAAGTTGAAGATACAAGAATAAACAGAATTGATAAAAAACTCAGAATGAAATGAGTTTTAAGATTGAAAGCTAAATCTTTGGATGTAATTATGACAAATATAAATTGTATGTTGTTTCAAATTAGAATTTAATACAATAACACAGTTGGAAAAGACCTTCGAGGTCTTCTAGTCCAACATCCTGCTTAGGCACGAAACCTTATACCATTTCAGACAAATGGTTATCCAATCTCTTCTTAAAAACTTCTGGTGTTGGAGCATTTATAACTTCTGGAGGCAAGTTGTTCCACTGATTAATTGTTCTGTCAGGAAATTTCTTCTTAGTTCTAAGTTGCTTCTCTCCTTGATTAGTTTCCATCCATTGCTTCTTGTCCTGCCCTCAGGTGTTTTGGAGAATAACTTGACTTCCCCTTCTTTGTGGCAGCTCCTGAGATATTGGAACACTGCTATTATGTCACCCCTAGTCCTTCTTTTCATCAAACTAGATAGACCCAGTTCCAGCAACTGTTCATGTTTTAGCCTCATCCCCTAATCATCTTTGTTGCTCTTCTCTGCACTCTTTCTGGAGTGTCAACATCTTTTTACATCATAGAGACCACAACTGGATGCAATATTCCAAGTGTGGTCTTACCAAGGCATTATAAAGTGGTATTAACACTTCATGTGATCTTGATTCTATCCCTGTTTATGCAGCCTAGAACTGTGTTGGCTTTTTGGCAGCTGCAACACACTGCTGGCTCATGTTCAAATGATTGTTCACTAGGACTCCAAGGTCCCTCTCACAGTTACAACTATTAAGCAAGATTGTGGACTATGCACTTAGAAGATTGGACAGTTCGGCACCTGTACCCAGAGATTGTGGATTTTGGCAATCATGAGGATTTATCCGAGGAACCAAATCTTCCTTTCTTATGTATACCACAGGGTGAAATATTGTTTATATTGTTTTTGTTTATGTTATGTTGTTTATTATTAAAATAAATAAAATTATAATAATAAAAAACAACTATTAAGCAAGGTACCATATACAGTATATTGTTACCTGTGCATTTTGTTTTCCTTGCCTAAATGTAGAACCTGATTTTTTTCACCACTGAATTTCATTTTGTTAGATATGTTGATATTCAAGTCTGTCAAAATCCTTTTGTATCTTAAGCCTATCTTCTGGAGTGTTGGCTATTCCTACTAGCTTGATGTCATCTGCAAATTTGATGAGTTCCCCATCTATCCTTGCGACCAAATCATTGATGAAGATGTTGAAGAGTACTGGGCCTAAAACAGAATCTTGGGGTACCCCGCTGCATACTTCCCACCAAGTAGATGCAGTTCCATTGAGGACTACATGTTGAGTACAGTTGGTCAGCCAGTTATGAATCCATCTGGTGGTGATGCTGTCTAACCCACATTTTTTTATTTTATCAAGTAGTAGGTTATGGTCTACTTTATCAAATACCTTACTGAAGTCCAAGTAAATTATATCGATAGCATTCCTCTTATTTTGTCACTTTGTCAAAGAATGCAATAAAATTAAACTGGCATGATCTGTTTTTGACAAACTCAAGTTGGCTTTTGGTTATTATTTTGTTTGCTTTTTTTCCAGAATCTTCCCTGGTATTGAGATCACGCTGAAAGGCCTGTAATTTCCTGGATCTATTTTTTCTCCTTTTTTGAAGATGGGAATTACATCAGTTCTTTTCCAATCTTCTGGTAGTTCCCTGGTGCTGCAGGATCTTTGAAAAATATGCTGTAATTCAGTGGTTCTGAGATCTCGTCTGCCAGTTCCTTCAAGACATTGGGGTATAATCCATCTGGTCCTGGTGATTTGAACTCGTCTAGGATAGACAGGTACACACTTACCATTTTCTTCCCTATTTTAACTTGTGTTCCAAATGTTTTTTGTGGTGCTGTTTTTGATATGTTCAACTGTTTTTTCCCTTTGTGTAAAGACAGATACAAACAACGAGTTAAGTAGTTCTGCTTTCTCCCTATGGTCTGTCACCTTCTTGCCCTTTTTTCCCAGCAATGGACCAATTGTTTCCTTGACTTTTTTTCTTGTTTTTAACATGTTGGAATAAGCTTTTTGTTATTTTTTATTTTTGTCGCAAGCCTTTGTTCATTATGAGCCTCAGCTTTCCTCATTTCATCTTTGCAGGCTTGGGCTATTTGCTGATAATTCTGCCTTAGTTACATGCTCCTCTTTCCACTTTTTATACTTGTTGTTTTTGTCTTTCAATTTATTAGAGAGTTCTTCATGCAGCTGGTTTCTTTTGACAGCTATTGTTTTTCTTCACTGATATTGTGCTAGACTGGGCTTTTACAATCTCACTTTTCAAAGTTTCCCAAGCTTCTTGGGTTGTTTTCCCCTTGAAGATTCTCATCCAAGCACTAAGTTTATTGAAATTAACTCTCTTAAAGTCCAAGACTCTAGTCTGACTTTGTTCTATTGCTTGTGCTTGCATAATGTTGAATTCCAATATTGCATGATCACTCCCACCCCCAAGGTTCCTGAACCTTCAACATCTTCTATAATTTCATCTGTTAGTGAGATGTGCAAAATTGATGCTAGCCTAAATGATACAATTAGGATCATAAGTGGTTGTATAAAATCTATTGTTACTTGCTGGCTCCCTATCTTGAACCACTTAGCACCACCAGCTTTACGAAAGCAAGAAACCTTAGTGAAGGAGTACAACAAAATTATGAGAAACCCACTTCTTCCTGTGTATGCTGATCTTCCTAATCTGTCAATTGGCAGGCTTAAATCCAGGAAGCCCTCTCTGGCACTCGGTCAACAGCTGTCTAACTACTTTGACATCGACAAAGTGGAAAGCTAAATGCCCAGATACAGGCAGTTACATAGATGACCCTACACAAAAAAGGTACCAGGTTTTGACCTTCCTCACCAGCATTGGTCAATTCTGAACAGGATTCGTACCCAACATGGTGTCTGTCAGGACTCGTTAAGTGGGATTTAGTCTCTATCCCTCAGTGTGATTGTGCTCAAAAAAATATCCATCACATTGTATCCAAATGTCCATCAACAGCTTACACCAGCCCAATGTCTGATTTTTCAACATAGACCCTCCTGTCCTTGAATGGCTGGGTGGACTGGACATTAACACTTGAACTATTACACGTCTATGTATTTGCCTTATGCTAAATAAATGTTAGTGAGAATTAAGTCCAATATGGATGATACCCTTATTCCCTTCTCTACTTTTTGGGAAACAAAGCTGTCTGCTAGGTGTATAGGAACCTGTTTGATCTTCCACTTGGTGCAGAGTTTGTCTCTTACTTGATGTCAGGGTAGTCAAAATCCCCCATTACTATTGTGATGTGCTTCCTACATACTTAGTTAATTGACTAGCAAAAAGTTCATTTATTTCCTTATTTGGTTTGGTGCCCTATAGTATACACCTGTGGCAATGTCATTTTTCTCCCTTTTATATCAACCCAAATGCATTCAAGACAGTTTTCATCATTGTTATATTCTATTTCTATAGGGATGTAGTTATTTCTTATATATAGTGCATCTTCTTTTATTTGGTCTATTTCTTTTAAATAATTTAAATTCCTCTAGCTGTATGCTCCATTTGTGGGTTTCATCCCACCAAGTTTCCATAATGGCAACAATATCATACCTGTCCTAATTTACTTGAATTTCTAATTCACCGTTTATTCCTCATACTCTATGCATTGGTGTATAGACCTTTGAGTCCAGTTTGACTGACCCTGTGTTTACTGTCTACATAACCTGTGTTGTGCCTGACTTCCCCTACTTTCTTACCATCTGTTTGATCGCACATGATATGGCACTCACTATTAAATGCTTGATTTTGCTTGACAGCAAGGTTGATAATCTTACCTGCACAAACATCTATGTTACATGCACTGATAACCGTATTAATTGTAGATTGTTGGGGACAGAAATGTTCTGTATCAATTAATTCTCTGTCCCCACTGTTTAGTTTAAATGTTTATCCAGAAAATCTGTGAATATAATACCAAGTAACTCAGTCCCTTTCTTTGATGGATGCAAACCATCTCTTCTGTAGAGTTTTTCATTGGACCAGCTGCAGACATCATGACCAAAGCCTTCCCTTTTACACCATTCCTTTAGCCACACATTAATCGCTATATGCTGGCCTTTCCTTTTTTGTTCCTCATATACTGGTAGAACCTTTGAAAAGATAAGCCTACAGCCTCTACTACTAAGTTCATACCCCAAGCTCTGGAAATCATTCTGCACAGAACGTACATCTTTTTGGGACAGATCATTTAAGCCAAGATATATAATAGCATCAAAATCACATTCTTGACTATCTTAAAAATACACCTCTTGTCTCTGCTGGCAGTAGCACCTGGCAGACACCTGACCTCATTCAAATTAACGATGTTAATATGGAAAATGAAGTTTAAAAAATATGTCAAGATGGGATAAACTATTATTGTCAAACTTATTATTACTTAGAATGTTATTTTTGTTTTAGACAATATCTGAAACTAGTGTAGCATTTAAACAATGGCAGAAAGACATTATCCACCTTTGTATGGCAAGGGGAAATCTAAAAAATAGTTTTAATCAAAAAGCATTTCAGAAATCTGGATACTTCCAAGAAGAGTGTAATTCGAATCAATTAAATTGACATCACAATACACGTTAAAATTTTTACAACTGAACATTCATGTTACTCAAATCTGCCAGAGTTAGGGTATAAGAACATCAAACTACATTGAATTTCATACATTATTTCAAACCTTTGATCTTCAACCAGAATCCATTCCTGTCAGAAACATGTATTTTTTCCTGACTGAATAATGAAACTCCTTAAAAGTGCCATTGTAGTCAGAATCTCAAATACTCCTGTTATCAAAAACTATTTATAGCATCACTTCGCCATCAGTGCAGCCATATATAACTTATGTATAGTAAGAATTTATTTCCACAGTGATATATGGGAACACCATAAGTTAGTAAAGTGAGTATCTTCTTAAATTTGTTTCACAGAAGTGCTAATATCTACTCAGAATTGAATTAAACTGGATTGTGTTTCAATGAGCAATTGTAGTAAATTACAAGCTATCACTAACTTGAAAATACCTTAAAGGCAGGAGGCATACAGCTTTAAAATGTAAATGGTACCAAATCCTTTTTCTTTTTTTTAGTTCAGAATTAGACCTAGTCTCCTTTTTCAAGGTCTTCCAAATCTCATCAGTCAATAGGGGTTATTAGTCCAAATAAATAATGTTTAGCAGATCTGGAAAAACCTGGATTAAATCTCAGCTCAGCTATAAATTTTAAAGTAGATTATTAAGCCAAGCTTTTCTCTCAGATCCAGCCTTGATGCATAATGTGTGGTTAAATATACTGGCCAAGATTGATAGTGTTATCGTGCAGATTACTGAGTTATAACAAACAAAGTACAATAAAAAGAGGAAAATGCTGTGCAAATGCTCAGTGCATATTATCAGCTATCTACTGATACTTACTAATGTCAGATTTATGTAACACTTTTTCCTAATCAGGGTGGTAAAAAAATTTAATAGAAAAAGTTGTAACAACAGTAACCTGCCTTTTCTGAATTTGGAAAACTCATAATTTTACATTATGCTTTCTTTAAACATAACATCAAATTATTTTCAGTATTCAGATACCCTTCACTTTTGATCAAGGGTTTCTAAACTTTAAGACTTGTGAACTTCAACTCTTAGAATTCCTCAGCCATCTGGGATTTACTGTTGTTTTTCCTAACAATAAATGTATGCCTATATTTTACAGAGGTTCTCCCCTTGCATTTTTAACAAGGTCTCAAGAGAATTAATTGAGAGTTACCCAAATATTAATGTAACTTGGGAAATGTTGGGCTTTTTGTTAAACCAAAACAACTACTACAGGTATGGTTATTTATATTCAGAATAGCTGATAACCTGTCATTGCCCGGTATTTATTTATCCCAATCCTGTATTAGACAGGAAAAGGAATGAATTATATCTATAGTGTGAACCGTGAGCCGCCTTTCTTTCCTCTTGCTTTGCATTCTTTTTAACCTCACACCCAACCTTCAGTAAGGGAAGGCAAGAGGCTCACTCACCCTCTCCTGAAAGATGGCCTCCAGGTTTATGTGTCTCCCACCGCCACCATCGGCTTCCACATCACATGATCCGACCAAGGCAATCAAGCCATGCTCTGCTCCGTGACCCGCTGCAGCCAATCACCTCTGTGTTCCACAAGCTCTCCTTGATCTGTCTCAATCTGCACAACACACACATACACACACCGCTACAGTTGCTAGATGTGTCTTACCCCCACAGTATTTGTTTCCAGAGAGTAAATCATCTGTGTACCAAGTTTGGTTGAAATTGGTCAAGGCGTTCCAGAGTTATGCTGGAACATACACACATACATCCATTTCTATTGCAGCCTGGAAGAGAAACAATTGGGAGCAATGTAATAATTGTCACATTTTATTATTGTTCCAAAATACCAATAGAATTTTGTGCTACACATTCCCAGTGAAAAAGTTGCCTTTTTTGTGTCAGCTGTATAAGCAATCCAGAAAAAACATATTTGCCCATTTGTGTCAAAAGTGTTCACAGAAACTCTGCCTTTCAGATTAAATAGCTACTTTGCATAAGAGTTCAATGTTTAAAGTACTGAAGTTATTATTTGCATTTCCTTGAAGTAAATTCCCTTCTCTTGTAAGATGAAGAAACAGCAGCTACATAGGAATAGTAATCACTTTTAGTACTTTTCAAAGTGAATAATGTTCTCCTAAAGAAAAAAAAAAGTTATCCCACAGCCTACTCTGTAACGTACTCTGTAAAAAAAAACTGCAATGGAATTGCTCCAACTTTCCAATTTCAAAATCCCTCTCACATCAATTTTTCATTATACAGTGATCAATATCTATGTAAATCAGTCCCATCAGAAGTCAAGCAGATTCTGTTTTATGTGTGCTTTATAAGGTCCAATTCCACGCAAAGTGCATCCAGATGCAAGCAGCTGAACAGGAGCATGAAGTAAGTAAACCTACAGGAAGCAAAAAGAAATATAGTAATTATCTTTGTTTTCTTTAAATTAACTTGTATATAATGTCAAATGCCAGAGCCAAATATCATTGAGAATGTATCAGTATATAGAAAACCATGACAGTATGTTTTTACTAGAACCTCCTATAACTTTTTCTCCTATACATCATAACCATTTATGCGTTCTGTTTGCATAACTGAACCATTTTTCAAATTAAAGAAAAGATTCAGCCATATGGACTTCTACCCTCTTTTCGAACTTTTCTGCCTTCCCTGCTTTTTGATCACGTTTCACCTGATTCACACTTCTGTGCTCTATTCTTAAGAACTGTGGATTTTTATCCCTATAAATCTGTAGCCCTTATTTCCTGCAGTACCTAATTTACCAAACTAAATTAGTGACAAAGTTGAAGCAAAAACTCTTAAGAGGTCACCGCCAAGAGACCTAGGCAGTATTTTAAAATATACTGGGCAAAATTACACCCCACAAGCACAACATAAAATGTGCTTATTGACCAAGATTCTGACTTACACAAGGACAGTATTTAAAGCAGGTTAAACAAGCTTCTTCCTTCCCTGAGCATCATTGAAGCTATACATGCTTTTCTGCTGACAGATACAAACTGTACATCATGTGAGAGGAAAAAGGCAGTGGAGAATAACTTGCTTTGGGATTCTTTTGTTACAAATCAGTTGAATCCAATGACATAATCATTTATTATTTTCTCTGTTTGGCTTTGACTCATGAGTTTCCCTGAGGTAGGACAATTAGATTATAATTAGATTATAAATAAATGATGTCCATTATCTATTAGGGTCAGTGGTCTTTTCCTGCTTTTTCTTCTTGGGGCACTTCTTCTTTGAAAAAGAGAGAAAAATATTGTCAGGAAAGCAAATGCTTTTCAGCTGTTATATTGTGTTCTGCCTTCAGGAATTTTAATTTACCTCCTTATACCAAGATAATAACAAATGCCATTTGTTGACTGTAGGTACATAAACAATCTGGTATACTATTATTAATAAAAACTTAGTGATGACTGAACAATCTTAACATCAGATTAATGGTGACTATGTACCCAGGAATGGACAACCCATGACTAAAAGTCCTCTTTTCACAATAACAGGCTTGCCCGAAATTAACAACATGGTTTCACACCAATTTGTGGACATTATATTGTAGGTTTTAAAACAAAAGAAACAAAAATGAAAAGCCCAATCCAAATCAGATCCATTTAGAAAAAGAAATGGAATCAACCCAGCTTTTTATCCAACCTTACCTGCTACTCCTTAGAGTTGCCCTTGGTGTGCTGCTCAAAGACCAATGTTATTCTTTACACTCAAAATGGTGATTGTATCTGGCACCCTGGATTTAATCACCAATAAAAACATGTTGTTCTGCAGTTTCTGTAAACTATAGTTCCAAACAGGGGCAGTCAAAATAGTTAGCATTGAGGGATGATAGGAACTGTAGTTCAAATCCCTGGGAGGGGGTTCCAAGTTTTCCTTCTGAATATAATCATAGTGAAAAATAAGAGCTCTGTCTTTAGTTATCTAATGGAATTTTCTTTCTGTCATAATGAATATGACAGATAGGAATACTAGTTCTGTAAGTACAGAGTAGTCCTTAATTTACAGCCATTCATTTAACAATGGTTTGAAGTTGCAATGGACCAAGAAATACTGCTTTGCAACCTGCATTTGCACTTATGATTATCATACCATTCCTATACATTTGTTGCTGTGTGGGAAGCCACCTCTCTCCTAGAAGAATGAAATGTTTTAGGAAATATTAAAAAGGCAGATTATTATATTTCCCAAGAGAGGAATGGAGGAATGGAGAAGCATGTTTTTTTTACAGGCGGAAAGCAACCCCCACTTTCCTTAATAGCCCACAGAAGATGTCAAAAGATAAAGAGCTTATTGAAAACTAAATAGCTCTATTCATAAGCAAAACAAATACGGCAGGCAGAAATCCATTCAAGGCAGAATATTTTGAAATACAACATATAAAAACAAGAAAAAGGGAATAAAAAGGAAAAAAGGGGAAGGTGCAAAGGAATTGTTTTTTTTCCTATTCCAAACAAGTTCCTCTTTTCCTTTCAATGTGCCTTGCAAACATGCTTTTCCCGTCTATTCCCATGCTTTGAGGACTGTTGATCATGCTCTTATAGTTTCCCAATTAAGTTACTGAATTTCACTCTACATGGGCTTCCTTGAAGACCCACCAGAAACCTCTGCTGGTCCAAAAGCAGCAGGCCACTATCTTCCTGGCTATTCACAGTACTGCTATGATCTACTGCTCATGCAGACCAGCTGCCATACTTCTCAGGCAATTTAAGGCCTGGTCACCACCTTTAAAGCCCCACGCATCTCAGGATCTTTTTTATATTGATCGTACATGTGGATTGGCTGCCTATCCACATATGATGCTAGGCAAGCAGCAAGAAGTCCTTAGGGAGATGGGGCGGTATATAAATACGATTAAAGTAAAGTAAAGTAAAGAAAATGCCAACTGGCAAACAATGAACTTTATTCCACTCGCTCTGACGAAGGGGATGAGTAAATCCCAGAAATGTTAGTTATAATAAATTATGGTCCATGACAATGTTTTATCTCCTTTTCTTACATATATCTGGACCTTGAATTTTTAGTTTATTTGTGTGTGTGTGTGTGTGTATGTAATACATATAAACGAGGGAGGCGGAAACACTTATCAAAATTTTGCACAGTATATTTTGTTCACTGAGTGATGTGATATTCCTCCTTTGTGTTGTCTTTATTTCTCAGTATTACTTTCAAAAATGGCTGAAACAAAACATACAAGACCACCAAGAACCATATGTTTTACACAAATTTCTACACAAAATAATTTTTGTTTAAAAAGATCATCCTGTTTCATGTCAAACAAATAGTCTAATAGGCAAATATAAATTACTCCCTAAATTTTTGTGGTTAGTTGGCAGATTTTACTTCATGATATAGAAAAGTTAATTCAGAGAATGTCTGACAGAAACTCAATAAATTGGGGGGAAAAACTGCCAGTAAACTGGAAAGATTCTATCCAATTAAAATGAAGGCACTTGGCAATTCACAAAAATCCAACAGGAAAATATGGACATTAATCTTCCCTCAAAGACTTTCACTGAATGATGTACAAATGAATAAGTGTGGAGAAATGTCACCCAAATTCCAATTATCCACTTCCTGGAATAAACAGACACCATAGTATGGAAAAGTGAAGAACTTCACTAGTTTCATCTTAATGACTGAGGTGGGTCACCATGCCTTGTTTTGTTATTGCTACAGTTTTAAAAGCAGGACACTTTTTTTTTTCAAAGGCTTATCAAAGGAAAATATTCCTTCACACAGCTCTATAAATATTAGCTTTTAATTTAGATTTCAGTAATGGTAGAAACTGTAAAACAGGATTCCATTATATTATCATTGCCTCATTAATGGGCTAATATTAGTTGTGAATAACTTCTCCTTGTTCACAGGTTCAGTGGTAAAATATCTTAATTGATAATGTAAATGAAAGCAGCTTTTTTTTTAAAAAAAAGTTCCTTTAGCATGACTTAATCTTTAATTCTTAGAATCCTGTCACTGGAATAATTTAGACAATCTAATCTAATCCAATCAAAAGTTCGATGCAGAAAATCAGATTTACAGCATTCCAGCATGGCTGCCCATGGCTATCCAGCTAGCCATCTCCAGTGAGGGAGAGTTTGTTGCATTATTTCACTATAGGTTCCACTGCCAAGGTATTCTTACTATTTGCCTGTTTCTTCTAAAGTTCAGTGGAAATCTATCAACCTGTATCTCAAATCTTACACCTAGCCCTGTCTCCCAGATAACAAGTCTTTGTCTTCTGCTTTGTGACTGCTCTTTAAATATTGGAAGAGTACTCTCCTGTGAATCCTTGGTCAGCCTAGGCTAATTACAGGGAATTTCTTAGTCATTAACAAACAAGCAACAATAGATGCCCTAGTCAAGGAGACTGGGGAAAAAAACAACTGGCAAATGCTACTGTGAAGTTTACATGCCTTGAAAACAAACTTTTGAAGATGAGGCATAGTCATCAAATGAAATTGTTAGGTGTTTTATAGTCTGACAGATCAGCAGAAGCAGTGCTAATAGTAATGGTTAAACCCTTTTTATGCTTTGGATGCATGTTATACCAGAAAAACTCCTCTAGTTCATGAGAATGAACACATTTGGGTGGATCCATTCAACAGATCCACCTAACCTTTATTTTGAAGCGCTGAACTAAATGCAAGTGCTGATAAATGTTCCTCTGGTTATGCTGCTGAAACACAAGAATGTTTCATCTAATATTATATTCCCATAACCTTCAATGACCTTATAATATAACTCTGAAAGAAGCAATATTTTACACTTTAGAAAAACCATCCACAATAATGGAATATGTATAATACGGTTCCAAAATAGTTCTGCTGTTCTCACTTTCCCCACTGTATTTTAATCCAGACTTGTCAAGTTTGGCATCATTTAGTTGTATTGAGACTAAACTCCA
Source organism: Myanophis thanlyinensis (assembly GCA_017656035.1). Lineage (NCBI taxonomy): Eukaryota > Metazoa > Chordata > Lepidosauria > Squamata > Homalopsidae > Myanophis > Myanophis thanlyinensis. Next base: position 18,743 of record JAEANM010000130.1, on the reverse strand, counting down.
AGAATTGTGGCTGCCCATTTTCAGCAAAGAGTAACAGGCCAAAGAAATCTGTTTTTAATGCTCACAAAATTACATAAAGTAGCGCATTGGAGGAGAGATTTTATATTGAACAGAAGCCCAACAGAGAAAAAGAATAGTATGAAGGTTTAATCTTCACTTCCATGGGGGAAATAGTTTGCATAATAGTTGCCTCACCTAAAATACTGAATGGTGAAATCATGGCAAGTAAGAAAATGCATTTGAATCTAGATTAAAACTCCAGCAGGAGATTGTCAGATTAGAGTACATTTAAAAACCAGGAGGGACAATCATTTGATGGGGAGGCACTGCACTTAATAATTTGGAGGTAATGCACGGATAGCTTGATGCTACATCAACAGAACTAAGTCTGTCTTTTATCTCATTTAAAAAAAAATCAGGATTGTTATAATGAATCTAATTTTAGAGTTTATGCTAGAATTTTTGAGGGTTTCCATCTCAAAATGTCAGAAGATCATATCATTAGCTTTCAAAATAATTAAGCAATTATGTCTTACATACAATTCTGAGGTAATATCCTTCTAGGTTTCCAGATTAATTTTTCTGCAGCTGCTTTTCTGATATTTGACACTTTCTCTTTATCCATCTCTGGAAAACTCACTTCTTCCAGGACACTTCAAACTAAGATTCACTAAGATTCAGTTTTAATTGTGTCTAGAACCAGCCATACAAAACATTTTCAAAATATCTGTCTGTAAAAGCTTCTTTAGCTGCTTGAATTATGGGATGTTTGAATTAATTATTAAGTATTTTCTGGTAAATAAGTCTACTAGTGTGGATCACACAGTAACCCTTTAAGAGAGGTCAACAGAGTGTTTGCAGGACTGCAGGGAAGAAACACAATAATAAATCATTTGACACTGATCAGTGGCAGAGTGATCTATGCATAGGGGACCTTCATATAGAGCCCCTGTCATGGTCAGATCACTCACTCCTCAGACTGGACTTCCATTCCACACCCCCTCATCGCAGGGAGGTGGAGCCGACAAAATGGTTCCGCCCCAGGCGCCTGATGAATCCTGAAAGGTTCTGGATGGAGCTTGGGCCATTTCCCGAGGCACACACACATGACCCCGTCAGGGACTTGGTGGCCACCTGGGAGAGGGTGGCCTCTGAGGCTCTTGACCGGCTTGTGCACTTGCGGCCTCTAATCCAGTGTCAATCCCAGTTGGCCCCCTGGTTTTCCGGGGAGCTTAGGAAGATGAAACATTGGAAAAGACGCCTAGAGAGCAGTTGGTTGTCCACCCACTCCGAATCTGACCAAACACTGCTACGATCCTATATTAGTATGTATTTAGTGGCGATAAGGATGGCAAAGCGTTCTCACTTCTCCGCCCTTATTGCATCTGCAGAAAACCGCCCGGCCGCACTTTTTAGGGTGACCCGCTCCCTTGAGGTTAGAGAGCGGGAGGACCCCTTACAGGGGCGGGGTGAGGATTTTTCTTGTTTTCTGCAGGATAAAATTGCTCAGATTCAGGGAGGGTTGGACTCTGACTGGGCTTCTCTGGACGGGGGGGCAGGGCTGGTTTTGGCTGAGATCATCTGGGCTGAGTTCAACCCTGTGACCCCAGATGAAGTGGACAGATTGTTGGGTAACCTTAATGCCACATGTTCGTTAGATCCGTGCCCCTCCTGGCTGGTGTCAGCCACTGGGAGGTGACACGAGGTTGGTTCCAGGGGATTATTAACGCCTCTTTGAGAGAAGGATTGTTGCCTGCCACCTTGAAAGAGGCGGTGTTGAGACCTCTCCTTAAGAAGTCATCCCTGGACCCAGCCTTGTTGTCTAACTATCGGCCGGTCTCCAACCTTTGTTTTTTAGCGAAGGCTGTTGAGACGGTGGTGGCACGACAGCTTCCTCAACATCTGGATGAAGCGTTATATCTGGATCCCCTCCAATCGGGTTTCAGGCCCGGTTTCAGCATGGAGACTGCTTTGGTCGTGTTGGTTGATGATCTCTGGAAGGCACGGGATAGGGGTTATTCCTCTGTCCTGGTCTTATTAGATCTCTTGGTGGCTTTGATACTGTCGACCATAGTAACCTATTGCAGCGGTTGGGGGGGGTTAGGAGGGGGGACACCATGTTACGGTGGTTCTCCTCCTTCCTCTCTGGCCACTTGCAATTTGTGTTGACAGGGGGGCAGAGATCGGCCTCGAGGCCCCTAATATGTGGGGTGTCTCAGGGGTCGATGCTCTCGCCCCTGCTGTTCAACATTTATGTGAAGCCGGTGGGCGAGATCATCCGTGGCTTTGGGTGAGTTTTCATCAGTACACTGATGATACTCACCTGTACATTTCCACCCCAGGCCACCCCAATGAGGCCATTGAAGTGATAGTCCGTTGCCTGGAGGCCGTGCAGAGATGGATGGGTCAAAACAGGCTCCAACTCAACCCAGCCAAGACCAAGAGGCTGTGGTTTTCTGCGTTCTTACGGGACCACCTGTTGCCACCATCAGCTTCCAGCCGACCGGTGCTTTCCCACAGAGCAGGCCTCCTCGGGATTACATTGTCGGGACGATGTCGTCTGACAGCCCCAAGGGTACGAGCCTTCTCTGTGGCTGCACCCTCCCTATGGAATGAACTGCCCCCAGAGATTCGGACCATTGCGGACCTATGGACCTTCCGGCGCACATTAAAAACCCATTTATTTCAGCAAGCTGGTCTGGCCTAATACTTAACGGGGTTTTAAAAATTTTTAATTCAATTATCTAAATTTTAAATTTTTTAAATTTTTTAAAAAATTTAACTTTTATAATTTGGGCCACCAATGTAATCTTTTTAATTATATTTTAACGTTTCTATCTGTTCTGCTTTTAAATGGCTGTACACCGCCCCAAGTCCCTTGGGAGGGGGATGGTATAAATTTTTTTGAAAATAAATAAATAAATCAAAATGGGGAGCTATTTGAATATTGGCACCCAACACATATCCTTCAACAGTGGGACATTGGGGTTGAAATATTCCAAAGCACATAGTGAAAATCATTACTCAAGCTACTATCTCTTAAGTTACCATTTCTCAAAATATTTGTAAAATAATTGAATGTAAATCTCACTTTTTTGATGCATAACTAGAACATAAATAGTGTAATTAGACAAGTAAAATATGAGAGAAGGAGGCACTTCATGATATTTAATCCCAACTGCAAAATTTCATTTTCTTAATATAATTTATCCTGTGAAAACTTATTTGGGCACAATTTAAAACAGCCATTACTCTGTGATTGTACAAGTTGAACCCAAAAGTTTTTTTGTATTTTTAAAAACCCAAATGCAGGAGTCCTCCCTACTCTTAATTTTTGTTGTTCTAAACATGCTTTCATAGTTTTCATAATTTCATAATTTAATTATTTTAATAGGTTTTAAATTGTTTATTGTACTCATGTTTTATTGGCTGTACACCGCCTCGAGTCCCTAGGGAGAGGGGGCGGTATATAAATCAAATAAATAAAATAAAATAAATAAAATAAATAAATAGGAAGCCTACACTTCAGGATTAATGGCAGGTAGATCACAGTGGTCCTCCATCTGACCACAGATACCAAGGAAAGAGGTTCATTGGATCCCTGGGGACAGGAGGTTGTGCTAAACTCTCAGGGACAAATGAAACTGGCATATGATGAAATAGCCTGAGCAATTAGGACAATTATAAAGATGTTTATTTCTCCTTCCCTACCCTTTCATCTGACCTAAATCTCTTTGAAATACTATTTAGATTGCAAAGAAAGCCCCCATTTCTAAAACACCCTTCCCTCTCATCCATAGATTTTATAGTTGGCATTTACTATGTGAATACATAGTAAATGTATTTATAGTATACATAAAATAAAATTTTAGCATTTTTACACAAACATTACAAATATACACATACAGAAAAAGATATATGGATAGATATAAATATATGCAATATCATCATACCAGAATTAACAAAGGTTTTTGGAAAATCCTTCTTCTCTTACTAGGCAGAAAATAAGTGTACAGAAAAGCAACATTATTATTTCCTATTACACATTTTTTTCCTTGTGTTTCCCTGCAGAAGCCACTGCATACATTTACTGAAAAAAACATAGTGACAAATGTGTTTCTGATCTCCTGTGGCTAATCCAGGAAATGCACAGCATTTTAAAAGACAACGTCACCATGGTGAGAGGATATGGCATCACTATTGGTAAGGAATATACAGTACATGTTGGACATTTCACAACCATATTACTGTATTTCAATGGCATTCCTCTGTCTGATGGGAAGCTGATGTACTCATCCAAAGATAGCCAAAGAAAAAGCTTGGCACCTGCTCCAAGGCAATCAATATGGCTCAAATCCAAAGCCCCAAAGGTGGGTAGCAATAGAAGTTTCCAGTAGCTAAAGATAGTAACTATGACAGCCCACACAGTCTTTCATGACAAAATTCTCAAAGTGCTGTACAAGTGAGAAGCAACTGAAGAAGCCATTTCTGAATTGACAAGATAATTTAAATAACTCTTGTATGAAGTCAGCTTTCAGTTTAGCTGACTAATGTCTTTGCCAAAAAGAGAGTTTGAAACTTCTCAGTTACAGGGACTGTTCACAGAAATAATACAAGCTCAGTCAGCAAAATCAGTGACACAAGGACATTTTCAACAAACTTCTCGGTTGTTGTTTTTTTTACAATCTGGCTAAGTATTTGCACACTGTATGACCTGCAAAAGAAAGAACTATACTAAAAGGCTGTCCAATGACTAACTCTGGAAGATCAGAATAGTCATTAAACTTTATTTTCCTGGGCAATGACATTTCCAGAAGTCAAATAGGTCAGCCTGATGAAAACAACATTGAACCATTGCAACACAAGCTCAAGAATTTGTGACTATGCCACACACATATCCAAAAGTGACAGAGTTTGCAGCACAAAGATATAGTGTTACTTTCTTTGTTTTCATGGGGTGTGTGTGTGGAGAGACAGAATTGACCCCATTATCATAATCAGAAAATAAGGGGGGAAACAGAATTTTTCCTGCCTTCAGATTATTTACAAGAAAGTATGGTAAGGACACAGAAAATTGCAAAACAGAAAGCAAGTTCAGGCAATTCAACAGGGCATACTTTAAACAAACCTATCAATATTCATAATATTCATTACATTTATATTTTTATTATAAAAGTGGTCTGGAAAAGGTTGGATCTCTCTTAATGATCTTCCACCTCTTACTTCTCCTGACTTCAGATACTTTGGATTAGATTGACCTCCTCTTCTCTGTGACAGGCCTCAAGAAGACGGCTATCATATCAGACACATACACAGTCCTTCTATTGTTAGACTAGACATACCTCATTCCCCCAATTGTTCATCATACGGTTTAGTCTCCATCACTCTAACCATCTTTGATGCTCTTCTCTGCACTTTTGTCTGCACCGGATAACACCTATTCTATAACTATGCATTTGGTTTTTCTTGCCTAAATAGAGGATCTTACTTTTCTCATCACTGAATTGCATTTTGTTGGGATGTAAATTCACATGAGTAGGACTCACTCAAGATTTTTCTGAATCTTGAGTTTACTATCTAAAATGTTGGTTATTCTCCCAGCTGGTGTCATCTGCTAATTTAACGAGTTCCCCTTTTCTCCCCTCACCTTATGAAGGTGTTGAAGAATACTGAGCCTAATACTGCATGCTTCCCTCCATGTAAATGTGGTTTGTTAGAATAGTAATTGACAGCCTTTGCTTTAAGCATAACAGATAAAAAGATAGTCCCAAGAATTAAAAGTGCTTTCCTACTTATTATTCTCTTCCCTCACCCAAGTTCATTCACTGTTTTGGCATCTGTTGTAGATGTGCTATTTGTTCATAAGACCTTAAATGGGCTCTAATATCTGAATTGCAGGTTCCAATTCTTTCATTCTGTGAAGTACACCCATATTTATGAACATAATCATATACATTCCTATTCCTATAACTTCATATCATGGTCAGCTGTCTAGGGTTTGTGAAAGTTTTAACCGACTGGGTTAAATTAGAGGGTTTAATAAGAGATTGTGATTTGATTATATAACAAGGTATTTTTAGGACTGTTAACTACTTAAGAATTTTTAAATAAAGTTATCTAAATAATTACTCTGATCCACATTCATTTAGAGTTTTGAAGCAGGACTAAGAAGAATAAAGTTCAATCCAAACTCAGCTATGAAATACATAGCTTCATTTTGGGCAGGGCCACTCCCTGTCTCTCACCTACCCAATTCATACAGCTGTTTGTAAGATATATAGGAGAGAGGGAAGAATCATGAATATTCTTTTAAATTCTTGGAAGACAAGAAAAACAGTAAATGTAAACAAATGTTACATTTAAGTAAATTTAAAGAAATCTACCAAAAACACCCCTCTGGATTCTACAGTACATAGACAAACAACACAAACTTTGTACAAAAGAATTAAAGGGCACAAGTTTGATATGAGGATTCAAAACAAGGTCAAAGTAATGCCAAAACATTTTAATCTCCCAGGCCACTGTTTTGCAAATTTCAAAATGATCACTTTGGGGAAAAAAGAGATTTGGACACCATTGAGCAAGAGACTGCTGAACTTTATCTCAAAATGTCTCAACAAACACAATGAGTTTTTAACACATTGCGATTGTTAACTGATAAGGTACTTCTAATCTGCACCACATGGAACCTGTATTTGCATAACCAACCTGCCTCCTCCTCCCCCGCCCCCATTTAGATCCTATATCAAATTCAAATTCAAATATCAGTCATGCCATTCTCTACATCTTGTGAAATCAGCTACAGCCCATGGGAGATTATGCCTTTCAATCAGACTCCTCCTGATTGATAAAATACCACCACAATTTAACACAGCTCTCCTACATTTTAATGAATTTGGATTTTATTTACCATGCATTTGCATTTTATTTACCAACTTCTTTGCAAGAAAATGCTAAATAAATTATCAGTTAATAAAAGTTATGCCTAGTCAGGCTCAGTCTAGACAAAGTTAATATTTTGAGAGTTCACTGATTTCAGTAGAAAAATGAAGCAGATATTTAATATCTCCAATGAAATTATAGGACTAACTAGAGGTGTTTTGTCACAAAGGCCATATTTAGCAGTCTTCCCCCCCCCCCATTCCTTGTTATAATTAAAGTCAAAGAACCAAAATAGCTTTTCCAGAAGTCAACCCTTTTAACCCAGTTATACCATAATGATTAAAATTAATCATCAAAGATTAATAACTAAAGGTTTAATTGGTTCAATATTATAGTGGCCATTGAAGAAATACAAAAGCTAGGTAATGTCCAGATTACTGTATCTGGGTACAAAGATGACTAAATAGTAAAATCACGAGTGCTCTCTCAATCTTTCCAGCTGTTTTGAATAGCTGGTATACTATACTGCGATTCTGGTATTGGACAGAGAGTAGGAGATATGAGTTCAATCAAGAATTTTTGGCGGAGAAAAACATGGTAGAGAGAGAAAATTATGTATACTAGAAAATTATGTATACTGTCTGTAGCTACAAAAAGGTAGAACACAAATGTAACAAAAATAATAAATTTCAATTTGGTTTATCAGAATTTCTGACAATCCAACAATTAAACATAAATATCATTGCCAGCATTAATAATAACATAGCTATAGATGTTCAATCAACTCCACATTGCCCAGTCATTCTAATGGAAGGAAAATGGAAGAAGGAACACTATGTCTGAACTCTGGAACGCCTGGAGAAATTATAGCATAGAAACTTTAGAAATAAACTTTAACAAACAGCAATCAAATTAAACGAGCTAAGCAAATTGATGCTATGAACCAGATAGAATTCAGCTCCACAGACAAGCTGATGCTTGCATGATTGATAATAGTATAATGGTATAATAGAATAATGAAGCTTTTCCTGCCAGATGGAACTCCAGGTGTGTTTTTAATAAACACATAAAATGAAACCATTTTAATAATTTGGTAATAGTTATTTAAAAAGAAAGGAAATCCCAGAAATATTTAAAGATTTCATTAAAAAACTACTAACTGCACTGAAAAGTTCTAGTCACTATTTAGGGGATTACTCTTTCCTTTTTGTTTTAATTTATAATTTTACTCTGTTCTAGGTTGTCTAGACTAGAGTTTAAGAGGCACATGACAAAAATCTAAAATAAATAAATACCCTATCTAACATGTATTTCTGTAAGATACAAGTGACTTGTTTCAAGCAACCTTTTATATAAACAAGTCTCTGAAGGTCAGAATATGTACAGATAGAGCAAAGGTATGATAGGTATTTAAAAAAGTATTATATGACACGGTAAAAGAGGAGAAACCATCATATAACTGAATTCTTTCTGTTTTGGTTTGAATTCATTCCAGAAGCATTACCGATGTGCTATTCATTTTTTGTGGAATACAAACCTTAAGTCACCTTAGAAGGCAAGGGAACTCATTTGTGTAGCAAAACTAATAATAACATAATGTTCCTTCAAAGATGTCTCTCCTAAGATTGCATTGTTCCCTATTTAGCTTTCACAATGCAAAGTGAAGGTCAACATTTACTATCACTTCCCATGTTTTTCTAGTGATACCAACAAGGCAAACAGAACTGATGGACAGGTTTTAGCTATAGAAAATGAAGAATTTAAAGCAGGATTCCGTATCTCCCACTAGTGATGCTAACAAGTGCGTGCATGAGATTAGACAACAGCCTCTCTCCTTCACTAGTTCTTTTCCCCACATATATGCCAGCAACACCGAGATGACTCGCCTTCCACCACCGGGTACTACGTCATGTTTTCTGAGAGAAAGGAGAAGTTAAAACTTTCCAGCTTATATCCTGACAGCCTAATTGTTTTTTTTAAAAAGGAATATGAATGTATTTTCTCTGGGGTATTACATTCAGGGCTGCCCTAATCCATCTATTCTTACTTAGCAGAGGGAGCAGAGCAGTGTATAGAAAAATGAATGTGCTGCTGCTGACATTTAACAGAGGCAAAAGCCCGATAACAATGTTTGTACACAGGGATGATTAAACAGGAAAATCAAGATTGCTCTTTCATTCTTTCCCAATGCTCAGAGCTGTAATTTCATTTGACTTGACAGAGTGTCAGGCAAGCATGTCTTCCTTTTAACCTATTTCAAACTAAAACAATTTAACCTCTGTTCATCTAGATCTGTTAATCCCACAGGGGAAATGGTACAAAGCCCACAGCAGGCAATCGGCACTGAGCTGGGAATGTTCAGGTTGCTTCCTTGCCAGCGGCAAGAGGATCTACAAAGTCCATGGACCACACTGTAGCAGAGTTAGTCATCAAGGGGTAAATAAGTGATTCAGTGAAGCTTCACAAAAAAACAGGAACATCCATTAAATGATAACCAATGTGCATACCATGAAAAAGAACATAGTGCAATGAATGACATGCTATCATTTGGAAAGGTATTTGCAAGAGGTCCTAATTTACCTTTCGTCTTATTTATAAAATGTGACATTTTTGTGACAAGTGGTTCCTTTTTATTTTCTGCAGTTTCTAATGATACCATAGTTACAATGAACTGTGCAATGTCTCAGGATTCTCTTTCACATTACTTCCAGCAGCCTTCTTCCAAATTGCTGTCACTCTGATATGTTTGAATTACAATTCCCATCATCCTGGTTAGTCACTAACATGGCAACTGGGAGTGATAAGAATTGAGGTCCAATTTATCTGGGAAAAATGTCTTCTCTCTAATTTATAAATTTGATTTCCAAATCCTGAAAACTATTAACTATTAACTGTTAACTATTAACAAAGTGGCTTTATATTTATAGTACTTGTAATATCTGTTCTTGTTCTCATAAATCTTCAGCAATTACCTAGCCTATTTTTATTATAGGAAGAGAGTTATGTTATTGTAGCCAACAGTCACAAGTCTGCTAGCTCTTTTTCCAATTAATGTTTTTAAAAAGGCATAAACTCTCATTAATTATTGCTCACTTCTTCAGATGTAATTAAAAGACCTAATTATTCATGGGCTGGTAACAAATCACCAGAGTTTGGCATTGATTGATTGATTATCAATCTCCACTATTCACCTATTCTTATGCTGGGTGATAGAAAAATATACTGGCATGAATTTGGCTGTTCCCATTTTCCTGATTTTATAATACTGAGACAATGTCAAATGCTGCTGTGCTGATTATGTATGTGCAATATGTTAAAGACATAACAGTTGGCAAAATATAATAAATTTTAGACACATTATAGTTATTGGGGGGGGGGGAGTAGAGACATTAATACCAGTACAAATAGGACTGACTTAAGCCTATCACACTCATGCATTAAGTGTAGGATAAAGGCAAATCACTGAAACAGCCACATTTTATTAGCACAAAAGTTAACCAGTTTGTTCAGTGTTTCACTTTGGTTTTTTTAATGCTTGTTTAGTACTTATATTTTAGAAGGAAACATTTTTATTTAACTACTTAATTACTCTTTCTTTTTAAATGATTATGTGCCATTAAATTGTTGTCAATTCTTACCAACTGCATAGGTACAGTACATTTTTTTTCATGACAAGCTGTGCCTAATCTGGTCTTTCAGGTCTTCCAATGGAGCACCCTTTGCTCCTGTAGTTTGAGCCTCTCCACCTTTCTACTGGTTCATGTCTGCTTTCTTCAACTACAAGTCAGCAAAACTTCACAGCGTGCTTCCTGATAGAGAGGAGATAGCATAGTGATCAAATAAGACTATTTTTTCCAAAATAGTATTGAACAAGGGAAAGAGCTCACAGGAGCAAAGTTTGTCTGGGTCACAACTCTTAGTACAGTAGTAATTTAATCAGTTATTGAAAGATATAAGAGGAGATGATCAAATTATGTCCGGTGAAGCATTTGTGGCAACTTGTAAAGAGTAGCATAATATCGGTGAATGGTGCATCTGTATGTGAAATGTTATTTGTAGAAATTGTATAACTTCTTTCCCTACAGGCACTGACTTCCTTTGAAAAATGCTTCAGTATAAAACCATGCTGAATCATGTTGATGAGCAAAAGCGAACCACATACATACAGTCAGAGGGATTGACCCAAGGCCAACCTGAAACAATACTGAACAAGAATGGACCTGCCTCCACTATCAAAAGCTGCAGTCTACTTATATATATATATATATTTTCAATCTATCTTACTGGCTTATACATTTGCAAATAAACTTTCCCCACAAACCTGCCTGGGAACAACAAGACTTCAAAGGTTATGATGACTAAGATGTAAATGCAGCAATGTAACAAGCAGTGACTTGGAGAACGTAGCCAAGATGCTAAAACTGTTTTGTTCTGGATGGGATATGTCACTCTTGACATGCAAAAAGAAAAATAATACCTGGACTTTGAAAATGTAATGCCTTAAGCCATGATAAAATTGACTTATCTGCTGCCTGTGGCCCCAGCCTTACCCAGCATTAAAGATACTGGATGTGTTGGACTATAGCTCCAACTAGGCAACATTTGCAAATTATTGTGCTTGCTAGACTGAAACACTGGAATACGAAGGCTTTAGTAATATAGTAATACAAAAACAACTTTAGCAAAGTTCCCTTGTGTAAAATCACAAAAGTCACATTTCTTTTAAGCCAGGAAAAAACAGGAGTTGAAAACTAGGAAGAGAATAAATATGGGGACTCAGCCTCCTAAGCAACAACTGCTCAATACAGATTTGTAATGAGGTTTGTCCTTGAGGTAACACACACGTATCCCAGCATACAGTAGTGGTGCCAACTTTTCTGTTTCTTTTCATATAAGCCAATATTAGAGATTGGAGATACGTTGGAACTTGCTACAGGTATGCCACATACAAAGAGAACCTAAAGAGCACTTCAAGGAGAATTCATATTAGTTTAGACATAAAGGATTTCAGGTCCACAACTTATCAATTATTCAAATAAAATTTCTATTCCCATCCAGCATTAATAATATTTTTCATTTCCAGGTTTGCTACTAAGCAAAATATATCAGATGCGTGTGCATTTCAAGCTCTATCAGCACATGAATCTAGGATATAAAGAGTAATAGTATTTTGGCATCCATCTACTAAGAGGGAAATAGCAAAATTCAAAATAAAACTCTCCTGGTTCCTATTATTAGAAGTTAGTACCCACCCTACTCCTAGGAAAAAATGAAATATTCCAGGAAATATTATAAGGCAGAATATTTCCCCTAAAAGGTTAATAGAAATCTTAAGACAGAAATAGTCTCCTGCCCCCACCAGCAGATTCTTATTTGGAAGACAATAGACTGAGCTAGCTTTATTTACACCTAAAAGACCCTTGCCCTCAGGTCATTATGGGATTGCCCAGCTGTCCATATGGCACAGACAAAAGATTCAACCAAGCTTGGGTCTCAAAAGACAACCTATAAAGTTACCCTTGCATGGCACCATGGGAGTTCTGACAACCAATCAGAACACAAGCCCAAATTCAAACAACAGGTATAAAACCCAGGGACTCTCTGCATCTCAGCCCTTTTCGTCCAGGACTTCAAGACATGAGGTCCTAATCCTGCTCCACCAATAAACCATCCTTCCAAACAGCCTCCATGTTTCCAGTGTCTTTTTCCCCACTTGGAACTGAATCACATGGACATTTCTTCTAACACTATGATAAATCTTTAACAGAGCATCCTATTTGGAGGTGATAGTCTTTGGTGTATTTTCTTCTCAATATTAGAAATCTGAATGTAATGTTGCCACCCAAAGTTATGCTGCTTCAGGAAACTTGGTTATTTAGCCCATACATGTGCAGCTTTCTTACAAACATAGAAGATCCATTTCTTTAGCATTCCACTTGACATGCAAAGGTTATTTACTGTAAGTCTTGGCACAGTGGAACTTCCTATAGTACAGTTCCTACAGTGGAACATCCTACAGTACATCTTTCTGTACTATCGTATGTATTCCATATAATTCCACAGACTTTGGTTCTGAAGAAAGAGCAAGGTATTTGTGAGAAAAATAATGAACTGTCTAATCAAACCACCAAAAATCAGGATTTCTACTCTATGACTATTCATGTGTATATACTGTAAACAGTATCCTGATGCCTTGCTCTAGGTTAAAATGTAATTAGTTAATTTGCTGTTTAACCTGTTGCGTGAATTTAGCAAGTATATTTATTTCAAACCTCAGTGCACTGTTCAAAGACTAGCAGTTGGTTTACTTCAGTAAACATTATACATTTGGCTTTGGATTAGTATGTTGTACAAATAAAAGTATAATGATTTCTCCTAAAACAAGAAAAAGTATTTTTTAAAAAAACTCAGAATTGTACTGCACATGGGCATTTTATCAACTTCATTATGACCTTTGCTAAATAATGTGGTGACTTAATTCTGCCATTTTGATCTAATTGTTCTTCAAATAAAAACAAGAGTTTAGATTAGAATGTATTTTTCCCATTCATCAGAATTAATTTTGAATCCTTGTAATAGTAATTTATATAATAATACTCTTAAATATGTTACAGATGATATTTATATTTTTAAAAAATAATGGACAAGATACACACAATTTTTGTAAAACTCACTTTTTATCTTATTTAAAAGAGACATCTACATGTACACATCAACTCTATGTCACTTCCCTAGGAATAAGTCTTATTTTGCTTTTGGTCTTTTTTCCCAGACTAATGCTTTAAACTAGTACATGAACAAGATTAAGATAAATATATTTAAATCACTCTGTATATGCAAGCTTTTTCTTAGCATCTCTCCCCCTTAGTTACAAATTTGCCAATCCCAAATCTCTCATTTTTCTTTTTAAAGCAGAAAAATTAAAAATTAGAATAATTTAAAAAGTAGTATTTCAGAAATGCCATGAACATAAAACAGAGTCTTCTCTCCTGACCAACAGTCTGTTTTGTCTCAAAAGATTTAGTAATACAAGCAAAACTGCAACACTAGAGTATATTTGAGTTTTTAACAAAAATAGGACAGCAAATCCAGAAAGGTATTGAAAAGTTTACATATTTTATATTAATAGCTAGTTAGCCCAAAATCTTAAGAGCTAGGGAATTCAGCAAGATTATATTAGCCAGGAAATACAGCTGTACCTTAAAGTCACAATAGTGTATACTATAAAAAATGCTAAACACTAGGCAAAAGGAAGAAAATGGAAATGTACATGCTCAGCTTGATGAGTTATTGGAATATCATCTATATTTGATTAAACAGAGTAATTTAGTAAACTTTCTGGTTGAAACAGGTCTGCCAGTCCCTCCTAATTAACATTAATTAATGGTATCTCTGGGCTACTAAAAGCCTGTATAAAATTGCCTTAGGATTTGCTTACAAGCTTAGGAAGAACCTCATAAACCATATTTCTGTTTGCATTTTCAAAGGGAATCTGCATAGTTCAGTACAGAAATATCCAATACAAAACTATTGCATTCTGGTGTACATGAAAGACTTTAGGTAGATGTGTGTGCAAAATCTGTGTGTGTGAGGGCGGGTGCATCAAATACACAAACACACACATCCATTTTCATTATACCAGTAATTATTCCATTCTAGCATTGAAAGTCTGAACCCAGGTTCAGATATTATGCTACAGCATAATATGGTTTCCCTATTTATAATTTAGTGCAATGTGTAAATACATTGTGTTGCATAATCTTGGTTTAAGGCTATTTCCAAGACTCCATTCTAAACTTCCACACAATTCTGCTAGTTGTTTATTTGTCTGCTATTACCTGCAATGCAATGAGTAAATGTGTTTAGTCACTCTTAAGATTCCCCGTGGCTGAAAATTTTAGAAACCCTAATCAGAATGAAATAATAGATTTATCAATATTTAAGACTCAATTTTACTTAAATTTGGCAACTTCAAAAATGAGATTCCATAAAAGTCAAACAGGTTTTGCAGTATACAAGATGTGACATACCGAAACTGATTTCTGGCATCCTTGGTTCTGTGAAGCAGGGCCTTTTCAAAAGGGAGGAATAACAAAAGCATCTCTTTCATGCATGAAGGGGGCCTCACCTAAAGTATAATTCAATTTTGGGGAATTTAACATATTTTATTTTATTTTCCAAGAGTTGTTTTGTTTTGTTGGTGGTTAATTGTTGAGTAAGAGTTTTGTTTTGTTTTTAATTTTTTTTGCATTCAAGAAAGAAATAGCCTTAAACTAATACATTAAATATAAGAATTATTTCACCATTTCTTGATTACTAAGGTACTGACTTCAATTGCTTCCAAGCCCCAATATAATGAATTGTATACAGGTAGTCCTCATTTAACAATTGGTCATTTAATGGCCACTTAAAGTTATAACAGACCCAAAAAATTGCTATTTATGAGCTAGTTCCTAAGTTCCAATTGCTGTACATAGACACCCCATGGTCATATGACTGTATTTAGGGCACTTGGCAACTGGCTCACCTTTACGGTCAGCTTACTGCTCCTATAGGAATACATTGATTTACTTAATGACCAAAGCATTTAATGATCACTGTACTCAATTAATGACTGTGGCGCTGGCTTAATGACCACTGCAAAAGAAGTAATAAAACTGAGTCTGATCATGTGGGTGCCTCAATTTAGGACTTCATGATTTATGATGGAAATTTTGGGCTCCATTATGTCATAAGTTGAAGAGTCCCTATAGGAATAAGAAAGTTATGAAATAAGTACTGTCCGAGGCTCAAGAGTTATAAAAATGTGCTGCTGCAAAGCACAGAAAATAGATCAAGAATGAGTGAGCTTGTGTTCACTGAGATGGGCTTACTCCCTAATTAGGTTTCTCAAAACTTTAATTTCAACTTTGTATTAAGTAACTATAATTCTATAATCATCACTCTGATGATTTACATGTTTAAAAAGAGATGTATGGATGTGCTAAAAGAGGACATGAAGTTAATTGGGGCGAGAGTAGAGGATGCCGAGGATAGAGTTAGGTGGAAACAAATGATTTGCTGTGGCAACCCCTAATGGGAACAGCCGAAAGATAAGTATAATAAAAGATCCAAACAAAAAAGGTCTATACTTTATTTTCAACAACTCTTGTTGGTTCCTTAATACAGTATTTATGAAAGCCACACAAGGACAATTTTATAAGCTTCAGTTGCACAACTGAAGTTTAGACATCTGAGAAAATATGATAGCAGTTAGACTGTTTTGACAGAACTAAAGTAGACATAAGTGGTGGCTGAATTTTTTTTCTAGAAGAAACAAAATAAATAAATAAACGTTGTTGCTTCAAGGGCCATGGTGATACAAGATACAAAATACAAAAACAGAAGAGCAGATCCCATTTAAGGAACTATATCTCAACATTTGTTAAATATATATATATATTTAAATAGAATAGAAAACCAAATGTCTTGTTTCAATCTAAATTACCTACATGCTACAAGCTGCCTGAAATAAAGCAATTATAGCTGTGGGCTTTTTAATTGCTTTCCCTCTACTGGGTCAATGATTTTCTGCTGAAATGCAGGGTTATAAGGCACATTTTGTACTAAAAAAGGGAAATACACATTTTATGATGTAGAAGAATACACATTTATGTAAGACTGCATTCTTTTGCATACTTATGTGGGAGAAAGGCTTCTTGAATATAGTGAGGCCGATTTCTGAGCAGACATGTATAAGATTTCGTTGTTTCAGCTTCACCTAGCTGTGTACAATTGTGTTTTTATAACCTAAGAACAAATTCCACCCAGCAAGATAAAATTCAATATAACAAAGATAATTGTACAACAAATAAACTGCAGACATAAACTGTTCTCATACTGCCTGCTAATTTCATCTCATTTTCATCTCATTATTTGTACTTTCAATCTAGTTCACTAATTAAACTTACCGTACTTCAATTTGGAAACAGACCCAAGATTGACAGAGTGTTTTGACACTCCAACCTGGATATTGCTCCTACCTTTAACAGCACATGGATATTTTGCCTACCTTTAACAGCAGGCAACACTGTGGCAGCTTACTTTATCATAAGAATTAGTTGCTGGATATGATCCAGCAGCAGTTTAACATCTTATTATCATCATGTGGAAGTTACATCATGGAAAGCTTCTTTACCAGCCAGCTTTAAGTTTACTTTGTGTGGATCTGGCACCCAAAGATTCAATGTAAAACAAAAAAAAAAATCACTGAACCACAGTACTGCACTTTGCTTAGCAGGTGAAAAGCTTACATAAAACATATTTAATCTAGCAAATCTAAGCTTTAGAATTGTCTGCTGCCAATGATGTATGCATATTCTGTGTCACTGACCTTGGGAGAGACCGCTCCCATCCAATTGGTTTCCACTGCAGAAGTTCTTTGTTTTCTTTGTCTGACTTTTTGAAGGTTTTCCCTCATCTCTTTTGTAGTTCTTATCACTGTTCTTTGCAGGCACCAAAATGACTTTAACAATACTCCCCTCCAGATGGGAATTCTCTAAATCAGAAGCTAAAGTACTTTAGGAAATCCCTTTCCATAGACAAAACACTTTCCAAAGCAAGATTCTAAGCCTTTTGTCCTGTCCTGAACAAAGTATTTCTGATTTGTAATGGAAAAGTGTGGGGGGGGGGGCAGAGTGTTGTGTTGAGGCAAATGTAGCCTGTTTTAGTCCACATCTCAAACCAACAAATAAATAAAAGTTGCACAACCAGCCATTGCTGCTTGTTCACTAACTTTTCATTCTCTCAAACTCACATGGAGTTCAAATTTCAGAAAACTGGACTCACTGCCATACAGTATTGATAGGAATTAAGAAAATAACAGGAAGAGACATAAATCATAAAGTAATCCAGCATGCAACGCTGCATACTCTGCCTCAAAGATCTGACTTATTCTATTGATTTCAATAGATTTTAACCATATGTTATTGAGAAGGAGACTGCTTTCATCCTTTAGGTTTTACAAAGACTTTTTTGAATTGTTCTATGTCTATATATCTATGTCTGTAATCAGGCATATTTGTTTGGACTAAGCCTTAGAACTTTCTTTTGAATGAATAAAAATATGAATGTGCTGCAAACATTTTTCTTTTGGCTTCCTCTGAGAGTTTAAGAAAATAATTCCTCCAATGAGAAAAGTACTGATTACTACTAAGAAGTGCTCCCCTCAAAGTAGAAGAATAATCAGGTCAATCCAAAAAGATGCAATGCTAGGCTGAATGGGGTCAAGAAATCTATTTCAGTACAATTCATTTAATTCTCTAAGGGATCTCAATTGCTTTATCCTATATAGCCACCACAATCCTATAGCTTCAGCACAACAGCAAATTAAATGACCTCTAAGCTCCTCAAAAATCAATGAGCTTCAGTTTACTCATGTGTTGGAAGGGGAAAGCTAAATATCTGTTATTTTTGCTAGACAATTAGAGCTTTCCTGATGACCTGCATCAAGCTTGAGATTACTATCGTTGGTGCCTTTATAAATACAATATTCTTCCACCATTTTTAACATTAATCACAGAATCAGAAATATTGTTTTGAAAAATACAGCTTTACTGCTTAAACCTGTTTTTCCTCCTCTCTCCTTATCTCTTTTCCTTTTGTGTCATGTCTCTTAAATGGTCCTTATCCTCAATTTTACAAATTTACTACTGATCATTGTTTGGATTTGGGATAAATATTTAAAATAGAGACTCTTCAAAGAAGAGAAGACTTAGTATAGATGCTATATATGAGAGATCCTGTAGCGTTACACAATGAAAATATTTTATTTTCATTTGAAAGTTTAATATTAAAGGAACACTGAAGAGGGGTTAAACAAA